>MU832708.1:0-68223 GCA_029204225.1 Diphasiastrum complanatum
GAACTCAACTCCACCAATTATGCATATTTGTTTTACATGAAGAGCCAAAGGATGTACATGAAGCACTCAACTCAAGAGAATGGTTTCTAGCCATGAAGGAGGAGTATTATGCATTGATTACCAACAAGACATGGGAGCTTGTGGATCTTCCATCCAACAAGCATACTATTGGCTGCAAATGGGTTTTTTGAGTCAAATATAATCAAGATGACACAATCAACAAGTATAAGGCAAGACTTTGTGCAAAGGGCTTTGCTCAAGTTTATGGACTTGATTATGAGGTGACTTTGCTCCTGTTGCAAAGATGGTGTTAATAAGAATCATCATAGCTATTGCTTGTTTTTTTCAAATGGCAAATTTTTCAACTAGATATCTCAAATGCTTTCTTAAATGGATATCTAGAAGAAGAGATTTATATGGAATAACCTCTTGGGTTTGTCCAAGACATGACCAAAGTTTGCTTGCTCTTCAAAAGTCTCTATGGACTAAGGCAAGCACCAAGATTGTGGTATTATCGACTTAACACTTTTCTTATCTCACTAGGATTCAATCTTCGCAACTTTGATCCTTCCTTGTATATCAAGTTCTATGCTAGTGATATTGTCATTTTTTCAATTTATGTTGATGATATTATCCTAAGTGAGAGTTGTATCAATCTAGTTGAGGAAACTAAAATTGCACTTGGAGGAGAATTCAAGATGCAAGATCTTGGAAGAATTCATTATATCTTAAGGTTAGAGATTGACTTCCATAATGAAAAGGCTTTCATTTGTCAATCTAAGTATGCTCTTTCAATGTTGAAAAAGCTTAATATGCTAGATTGTAAGAGTATTGATACTCCCATGGAGCAAATTGTAAAAGACCCTAATAAAGGGGATAAAAGATCCTTTGAGGACATCACTCTTTTTAGGAGTCTTATAGGCTCCTTAATTTGGCTTACCATAACTAGGCCTGATGTAAGTTTTAGTGTTCATAAGCTGAGCCAGGCTGTGCAAAATCCTACTATTCATCATTGGAGAATGGCCAAAAGGGTACTTAGGCACATATCTTCAACCTACGATTATGGTTTGTTATACAAAATATTGCTGGCTATTCTGACTCGGATTTTGCTAGTGACAAAGTAGATCGGAAATCTACAAGTGCATATGTCATATACCTTGGAGGAAACTTAATATCTTGGCTTTCCAAAAAGCAAGATACCATATCACTCTCATCTTGTGAAGCTGAATATAAGGCACTTACTACTACAACAAAAGAAATGATTCTAGATTGAGTATCAAGATCTAGTTCTAGATTTTATGACCAAAGCACGATCTAGCATGCTAATAATCAAAGAATGATTGCTTTTAATATCAAAAGAGAAGAAGTACAAGAATTTAATGCATTAGCATAACCTTCTACTCGAGTTAGAGAGAGAAAGAGAGAGAGCAAAATTCAAGCAAACAATATGGTAGATCCAAATTGACATGGAATAGCTTCAAAGCTTGGTTCATCATCATAAATTATGAGAGAGCTTACACATATTTATGGGGATTGGAATAGCTCCAGGTAGAGCCTTCTCTCTTCTACTTTCATCCACATCTAAAAGTGATAACTAAAGAACTAGTGACATTTGTCACTGTACATGCATGCATTTCTAGATAACATCTCGGCCCAAGCTATTGCCAATAATCCCATATTTCATGCAAGAAGCAACCACATAGAAGTGGCACACCATTTTGTGAGAGAAAAGCTTATTGGAGGAGAAATCTATTTGAAGCATGTCAACTCGTCCTCTTGTATTGCCGATCTACTCACCAAGCCTTTGAGCAAAAGTGCTTTCATCAATCATAGATCTAATCTTGGAGTCATATCAAGATCAATGCTCAAATCTTCATAGATATACTTTTAGGAGTGTGAAGAATTGAAAAAGATTATCTATGTTAGATATAGGGGTCTTATGTTTTTTACATCAAGCATCTAGGTGTAGGATGTTGATAGGAACAAATTTGGCATAGATGGCAAATTATGCATTTCCACTTGTAATGCCACTACTGAGCCAAAATAGAGTAAGAGGCTAAACTCGTGCCAATTAGAGTGTAGACAAGTGTAATGCTTTTGTTTGATGAATTCTAAGAGGTCCAATAGGATTTAGAGGTGGAACCATGTGAGGTTCAATAGGAATTTGAGGTGTGCTTGAATATAGTCCAATAGAATTAAGAGGTGCATGGATCAATGGTCCAATAGGATTAAGAGGTGACAAACTGTGGTCCAATCATAGTTAAGCATAGTGGTAGCTCGTGGATCTACTAGTATCATTGTACTCCTCATTTTGAAGCTAATTGATTTGGTGATTGTGTGGATTTTGAGTGTTATTGGATTTCTAGCTTTCTCTCTCTACCCGAGAGCTCATGATGATTTTTCTCTCTCTACTCGAGGAGAGCAGCTTGTTTTTACTTAGAATAATTTTTTAATACTTCCCACATGTGTGAGTGAGAGTTGGAAGTGATTGAATGCATGTAGTAGTGTGTTTTTGCCATAGAATCAAAGATAGATCTTGAATCTCAATCTAGTCTTGATCTTGGTGCATCTACACACCTTAGGAGATCACAAGTACATGTTGTGGACAGTCCACACGTGTGAAATCAACAAGCATCAATCACAAAATGAAAATAGTTTCATTTATGCTCTCATGTCAACTTATGAAGATCTATTTTGCTTTGAAGGGATTTTTGTATCTCAAAGGTGGCTTAAGGCAATGCTAGTTGAGTGTGATACCTTAAAAGATAGCAAAATATGTTTTCCTTGTAAGCTTACATTAGTTATGAAGTCAAGGAAATGGAAATACCTTCATAATGTAGGATCTTTTGGTTTCAATAAGATCATGAATGATGTGTTCATTCATAAAGATGAAAATTGTAAGTTTTCAATCTTAAAGGCAAGTTGTAAACTTCTTATGAGAATAATGAGGCATCCAAAGTGGACACTTATATCCATAAGCAAGTAGTTAGCCTTATTGAGATGGAAATACCTTTTGATTTCAATATTGGAAAAATCATGCCAAGTTGTGGTGATTTTTGGACTTATGTTTCTAGAATAAGTAATCTTGATAATCATAGGAAGTGCATATTGAATGGTCATACTTGTTGTGATCATTATGAGACATGGAGGTCTCAGATTTCCACCAAAAGGAGCACCATGAAGAGGATCTTAAGGAGTCATCTCAAGGTTCAAATGTGCCAAGGATTGAGGAGGAGAATCCTTCTCAAGGTTCAAGTGTGCCAACGATTGAGGAGGAGAGACCTTCTCAAATTGTGATTCCAAAAATAAACTCAAGAAATATGGTTGAATCCATGTGGCTCACATTTCAAGGGAAAGAGGAGCATATCTCATGTGGTATACATCTCATACTTACTTCTCTTATGTCATTTGATAAATCAATTTGCTTTAGTGAGATCATTGCATCTCAAAATTGGAGTAAAGCCATACTAGTTGAGTATGAAGTCTCTCTTGAGAACATAGATGATGTTCTTAAAAGATTGAAATTGATTTTAAATCAATTCAAAAGCAAATGGTTATTTCATCAAATGTATGCTCTTGAGTCATGCAAGAGCAAAAGTGATTTGTTCCCTAATAATTTGAAAATTTGTATTGAGGCAAATTGTAAACTCTTTATGAGAGTAAGTGAGTCATCTTCTAAAGACACTTATCTCCATAATGAAGTATTTAGCCTCATTGGATCTGAGATTAGGATGGTAAACAAGCATGAAGATATATTGCAAACACTTTGTTATTATAGCATGCATAGTCTTGCCAATTTGGATGAGACTAATTCTCTAGATCGTAGTAACATGATGTTAGATCTTTGTGATCCTAATAAATAAAAAAGAAATCTTTATTTTCTCATGGAGGAGCATGCACATGAAGAAGGAGCAAGCCTCAAAGTCAAGCATCTACATGAAGATGTTGCAAAGCTCTCAAGTTCATCAAAGATGTCAACATCAAAGAAGCACTATCATGGATATGGTGATTTCAGATCAACATCAAGCTCATTGGCTGATCATCACACCTTTTGAACCAGCAAAGACCAATTCAACCCATGGAGTCAAGTTCAAGATCATCATGTTTTCCATCAAGCTAGATTTACCAAGCTAGATTTTTGAGGAGTGTGAAAAATGCAAAAATAAGTTTGGTAGAGGCCAAAAATCATGTATATAGGATGATTACAAATGTGTGGAGCCTGTTCCCACGTGTGAAAATAGTGTACTTGTCATGTACCATAATCATATAGGTTGTACATATGATTTAATTCAAGTTCTAGTGGCTAAAAAGGCCAAAAACTAGTTTTCTAGACATATGTCACATGGCATCAATCTATTAATTGCATGAGCCACATCCTTTGGTTAGGTGTCATATCACATGTGTAGAGGACACCTCACATGTGTGGAATAAGCTGAAGTAGGCAAATTTTGACTTCTAGAAGATTTCCAAGTAGATCTCCATATAGAAGGAAAATGGACCAAAAGTGCTCAAAATAGAAGGTTTTTTCCAAGTGTCAATTTTGCATGATGAATCATTATATGACAAAGCACCTTCACACATGTGGGATCAGAGGGATGATCAGTACCACGAGCTCCCACTTATTGTATATATAGAGCCACATTTGGCCATAATCAATGTGAGACACCAATCTTGCTTTTGGAAGTAATTTTGAGTGATTCTCTCCATTTGTCTACATTTTTTTTTATTGTTTTGAAATTCTATCAATGTGTATTTGATTTTCAGGTTGGAGTCCGTACTCAGACAGTGTTTCACACGTGTGAAACCATAAAGTACAGTTACCTTCAATTAATGATTGTTCTTGTTAGGATTTTGTGTCTAGAATTGATCTAGATTGATCTTAATCTAAAGTAGATTGATAGATCAAGTGATCTGACAACCAATCTCTCTTGAGGATCAGATTAGGATCCACTCTTGGTCCTTTTTGTACTTTTTTCACACCAATTCTTTGACAATTTCTCACATCTTTTGAGTTGCTTTATGAATTCCAAAGCTAATCTTAAAACTAGACTTTTTACCGCTAGTAAGCCTTTAATTATATTGATATTGGTCGGAATCTTTCATATTAGAAAAAATTGTCTATTCTTAAGCCCTTGTTCTTCTAGTGACTCCTTTTTTTTTTGAAGTTTTGTGACCTCCTTCAAGTCATATTACTACTAATACAGCAATCCTTCCCTCATCGATTTTGAAAAAGTCCTTTTCTGAATGCACTAAATTTCGTCCACCTCTTTATTCAAAGAAGAAAACATTTACTAAAATAGTTGATGTTGAAGATATGTGTTCCTGGTTGCACTCTCTTGGATAATTTGCATATTTCTCTAGGTGATTCACTTTTTCAAACAAACGATAGGTATTTCCATGGGTACTAATTGTGTTGTTCATCTAGCTAACTTTTATTTTTTCTCTTATAAATTTGAAATTATACAAAGATTAGTTTCTTGTGGTACTTGTCCCATCTTATTGCTAGGCTAAGTCAGGTTTATTGGTTAATATTGTTGACAAAAGGTTGCAGCCATAATACAATAACTTGAACATAATTCGCATGCCTCAAATTTTTTCTAATATTTTAGATTATGTTAAATATGGAGAGGTCTCCTTTCGATTCTATAGGTTTTCTTATCTTTGTACTAGTAAAGATGCTTTTGTAGACCAGTTAAGCAATCTCATCTTTTGGTATGTTTAAGATGATTAATAATAGAGTCCAAAAAAGTGGGGAGCTAAGGAGTAGGCTTTGTTTCTAGTATTTTGTATTTTGTCTTTGTCTTGGTAATTCATCTGCATATTATGGTCCATGTTAATTTTCTTTTATTTTATTTTAATTATTATCATTATTATTATCTTTTATTTCTTCTTAATGATTGTCGTTTCCTTCTTAGTCAACATTGGGTCTACCCAAGAAAATCTTTTTTCGAAATCCAGTTAGCAACTTATGCTTGGATACGGATGAGACATAAGCAATGTTGTTTGGCTAAGATTTTTTGTTTTTTGAATTCTATATTTTTGTTTTGATTTAGTTCCTTTGACTTTTTGGATTTCTTGTATACTATTTCTAAGTTTTACCTTATGACATCACTTACTTCCCTATTTAAATTTGTGAAATTGGATATATTCTAATTTCACAAATAGATATTATTATTTCAAGAGTATATCATCAACCTTCTTATTTAAGCAATTTTTTTAAGTGAACAAAATTTTTAAATTAGTCCTAAGGGAACCGTTACTTATTATATTTGAATTTATTCAATATGGACAAATTCTTAAAATTGTCAACTAATTTTTGTCTATTTTTGGGTCATTTTGAGGCCTAATTTGTACATAGTTTAGGATTAGACTTTTAAATGTGTGTTGGATTAACATAGTATTTTCTGTAGTTTGACAATTTGAAGAATTTTCAAACTTCATTACTCTTCAAATGTCATTTAGATTAAGGTTTTTTTTTTATCATATGGACCTTTTTTGGTGTTCTAATACTAGATAGTGACTGTTTGAGGTGTTAGGCAGAGAGAGAGAGAGAGAGAGAGAGAGAGAGAGAGAGAGAGAGAGAGAGAGAGAGAGAGAGAGAGAGAGAGAGAGAGAGAGAGAGAGAGAGAGAGAGAGAGAGAGAGAGAGAGAGAGAGAGAGAGAGAGAGAGAGAGAGAGAGAGAATCATTTTTATCTATAAATAGTAGGTCTTTTTTTGTAAAATGATTAGCCAAAGTTCATTTGTGATTTAGAGAATTTTTGGTGAAATATTATAACTCAGATTTGGCTCTCTTCTATATGTAGGTAGAGATTGTATTGTAAGCTTGATGTATGTGCAATTTGTGAATGAATTAAGTGTATATATACTATTGTATGGCTTGTTTACAAAGGCTGATGTTTAGATCTAAGAAGGTTTTAATTTCTATTTGATTCTATACGCATTCAATTAGTATTTTGATCAAACTAACAAGTGAGTAGTCTAACATTTGTTGTTGGTGCTATCATTTTTGGCCTAGATCTAACGTTTTGGATCATATTTGGATCTAAAATTTCACATTGGTGTTAGAGCTAGTTGGAGGTCAAAAATAATAAATTTGCTATTTTTCGTAGAGATTCAAGGGCGAACTTAAGTCTAGCATATTATTATGCATTTGTGTTGATCAAATCCATACTAACACTTTGATGCGAATGGATCCTCAAGATTAAATAGCATTTACATGTCAATTGAAGCTCAGAAGCTAGGAGTAGGTCTATTTTATTTCATTCATAAAAAAAAAAATCTTTGTTTGGTGGAAAGGTTTTGTAAATTCAAGCTGACAATTATAGTTTCTAGTTAATAATCTCCATCGTAGATGAGCTAAGCTCCCCTTGTGGATAGACAATTTTGTTGTGGTTGATCTTTGATCCCCTTGTGATGAAACTTTTTTTTTTGTGGATGAATCTTGTTCCCCATGTGAAATTTTCTACTTTCAATTTGTGGGTGAACACAACAAGCTCCCTTTGTGTATGAGCAAGATTATTAACAAAAGGTTCAATCTAAGCAAGGTATTTTGATTGCTTTGATCAAATCTTAGGTTCAATCTATTGTGTGTAGATCATATGTTGAACATGTTCTTTCCAAATATATACTAGTCAGCTAATCACAAAGATAGATAGTATTGAGAGGTTCTAAATTTGTGTTTACCTACATTTTTTGAGAGGAGAGTGAGTGCTTAGTGCATACTTATGGTGCACAAGAAGAGGCATTATTCTCAAAGGGTAAGTTCAAAGACAAGGACAAAGGTAAGAGGTTCAAGAAAGGTAACTTGGATCAAGGTGAGGCTTCTTCTTATGGTAGTAAGAAAAGAGATAAGTCAAAGCTAAAGTGCTTCTACTGTGGCATTAAATACCACTTTGCTAGTATTTGTTTAAAAGAAAGAGAGATTAAAGAGAGAAGCAAGGCAATATCACTTTAGAAGAGGATGAACATAATACATGTGATTATTTTGTGATGCGATGTCTTTTAGTT
This sequence comes from Diphasiastrum complanatum, assembly GCA_029204225.1. NCBI lineage: Eukaryota > Viridiplantae > Streptophyta > Lycopodiopsida > Lycopodiales > Lycopodiaceae > Diphasiastrum > Diphasiastrum complanatum. Next base: position 8,009 of record MU832708.1, read on the forward strand.
TGATAATATTAATTAATGGTGGATTGATAGTGGAGCAAGCTCTCACATAACTAGAGTCACTCTTGTAAGTTGTTTGGCCATATATTTCTTTTAGACCTTAATTTGGTAATTAGAAAGTGTTTAGGGTTTAGTAAATATTATTTTGGAAAGTCTATTCTATTTCATGACTTGGGTAGTCGCTTTTCTTAATGATATTTAGAAATGATGTACATTGTTGGGTCATTATCTCTCCCTTCAACTTCATGACTTGGGTAGTCGCTTTTCTTGATGATATTTAGAAACGATGTGCATTGTTGGGTCATTATCTCTATGTTTTAGGATTAATTGGCTCTCAATTTCACATCAATAGTGTCACATTTTTTTTGTTCCAACCAATCTTGAAATAGGGTCCAAAAATAAATGTCTTGGAAAGTCTATTCTTGTCAATTCCATGACTTGGGTAGTTGCTTTTTTTGATGATATTTAGAAATGATGTGCATTGTTGGGTCATTATCTCTATGTTTTGGGATTAATTGGCTCTCAATTTTATTGAAATTTCACAATTCTAGCTTCACCATTTTTGGTCACATGCATTGTAATTGGCAAGAAGGCCATGTAAATAGATGCCACACGTGCCAAATCACATAGGATGCTTTCCAAAGACTACACTCCTCATATTACATTGTGATAGCATCTTTGAAATGAGGCCAAAATGTGTTTAGATAGGCTAGAGAAATTCTAGGATCTAGAAATAGTATGTTTTACATTATTTTTGGACCTTCAGATATAAGTTCAGAGGTGCCCTAATATGCTCAAATCCGAGCTTGGAATGTATAAATATCTGATGGGATCTCCATCAAAATATAGTGAAAAATTGAGTTTTACCACTTCTATCAACATTGTCTTTGAGTGACGAGTTATAGTTATTGGATGTGAGTGATTTTATGCATTAATTACATGATTTGGAAGGTACTGAAGTTGATTATAGGTCTGAGAAGCTTGCTGCACTTTACTTTTATGTATTTGATCAAATTTATTTGGCCATTGTGGAGTTAAATGCCAAATTAGCTAGTTTCGGTAACTAGTCTTAATTCTAGCTCATAGTTTGGATCTAGGTCTTTGATTTGTGCATCCTCCATCACTTTTAGAATTGATTGGGATTCATTTTGATGTAAAATTTTGTCATGGTATCAGAGCCTGATCAAAAGTGAGCTTTAGATTTGATTTTCTCAAGCTTAGATCTTAGATTTGAGTAGTATTGGCTTTGTCCTTGCTACTAGTTGCTAATCTAGTGCCAAATTTGGTTTCATTTGAGTGAGAATATATCAAAGGAAACTTGTTTTGTTGAGTTATAGCTGCAGGAACCGATATTGAGCCATTTCCTTTCAACCAAACCAAATTAGAAAGTTCTTAGGAGTTGAATCTTGGAGTACATGTCTCCTAGTAGAGATTTTCATAAGGATTTGAATGCCATCACTCTTTAGGAATTTGAATCAGCCATTTGAGAGCTTAATTGTGAAAAATACAAAAATAAGCTTGGTAGAGGCCAAAAATCTTGTATATAGATAAACACACATGTGTGGAGCCTGTTTCCACGTGTGAAAATAGTGTACTTGTCATGTACCATAATCATATAGGTTGTACATATGATTTAATTCAAGTTCTAGTGGCTAAAAAGGCCAAAAACTAGTTTTCTAGACATATGACACATGGCATCAGTCTATTGCTTGCATGAGGCACATCCTTTGGTTAGGTGTCACATCCCATGTAGAGGACAGCTCACATGTGTGGAATAAGCTGAAGTAGACGAATTTTGACTTCTAGAAGATTTTCAAGTAGATCTCCATATAGAAGGAAAATGGGCCAAAAGTGCTCAAAATAGAAGGTTTTGTCCAAGTGTCAGTTTTGCATGATGAATCATCATATGACAAAGCACCTTCACACATGTGGGATCAAAGGGATGATCAGTACCACGAGATCCCACTTATTGTATATATAGAGCCACATTTGGCCATAATCAATGTGAGACACCAATCTTGGTTTTGGAAGCAATTTTGAGTGATTCTCTCCATTTGTCTACATTTGTTTTGAATGTTTTGAGATTCTATCAATGTGTACTTGATTTTCAGGTTGGAGTCCATACTCAAACAGTGTTTCACACGTGTGAAACCATAAAGTACACTTACCTTCAATTAATGATTGTTCTTGTTAGGATTTTGTGTCTAGAATTGATCTAGATTGATCTTAATATGAAGTAGATTGATAGATCAAGTAATCTGACAACCAATCCCTCTTGAGGATCAGATTAGGATCCACTCTTGGTCCTTTTTATACTTTTTCCACATTAATTAGGTCGTTCTTAGGCTTCTTAAGGTCATAAAATACACCTTTTAGGTTCAGATCAAGTGTTTTGATGTTTTCTTCATCTAGAAATGCAAAACTAGTGAAAATTTTGTTTCTTTTCTACTCGATTTTGAATAGGTTTGTGATTGAATATGTCAATGTGATTCAATCTGAATTTAGAGGGATTTATTTGTGAGACATTTGTGTGCTCTAAAGTGCTTTTGGTTCAGTATAGGTGGATTCACCCTTCTTGTGAAGTTGAGATCAAGGAGGAGACTAGTTTTGATCAAATCTATAGTAAATTGAGCTAAGTTTGGATCTTGAAGATTGATCAAACTCAAGATCATCTTAGATCTTGTTGAGAAATCAGAGAATGATTCATCTCAAGTCCCAAAGAGAGTGGGATAGCTAGTTGTGATCATATCTTATACAATCTATCTTGTTTAATTGAATCTATCTCCCTATCATTGAAGATGGCATCCATAGTGCCTATCTTTTGGATTCTAGTGATAGATTGAACTCTTCAAATTATTCAATTTGGAAGTTAAGAATGGAATCCATTCTTATCATGCAAGATTTGATGAATATTGTGAATGGAGAGGAAGATGAGCCAATCCATCCACAAGAAGCAACTAAATACAAGAGAAGGTGCAAGATTACACTCCATTGTTTTAAAATGAATGTTGCAATTGATTTGCTCAAAGAAGTAGGAGCATGTATCTCAGCCCAAGAGGCTTGGGAGACTCTTCAAAAGATCTATGAGTCCAAGAATACCTCAAGATTACTTTCCCTCAAGAACCAAGTTCTTCAATGCTTCCAAGGGAAGAGTGAGAATGGACATCAATTTGTTTTGAGAGTAAAAGATTTGAACAAAGAGCTTGCTTATGTTGGTGAACCTATTAAAGAGAGTGAGCTTGTGCAAATAGTTTTGAATGGCTTATGTAGTGATTTTACTAATCTTGTCCAAAGCTATTCCATCAGGGGAAACTTGCCTACACGTGAAGACCTTCAAAGTGTGTTGATAGCAGAGGAGAGTAGGAAAAAGGCTCATATCAGATCAAGGATGGAGAGGCTCTCCATCAATGATGGTGATGACAAAGCCTTATTTTTCAAGAGCAAAGGCAAAGCAAAGAACAAGGGAAGAGCATTTAAAAAGGAGCAAGCAAAGGATGGAGATCAAGGAGGATCTACATCATCATCATCACAAGTCAAGCCCAAGAAGGACAAATCTAAGATCAAGTGCTACTATTGTAACAAGATGGGGCACTATGCCTCAGAATGCTTCAAGAGGAAGCAAGCTCAAGGTCAAGCCAACATGGGACAAGAGGAGAAAGAGAGTTCTCATGAGGACTCACTCATGAAGTCAACTTTTTCATCATCAAATGTCAAAGGTGAAGATCCTTGGTGGATAGATAGTGGGGCTAGCTCCCACATGTTGGGTAGAAGGGAGTATTTTTCTCAACTCACACCTTATGTAGGACCTATAAAGTCCATTTTTACAGATCATGAATGTAAAGTTGAAGGTGTGGGATCCATTCCCTTATGCTTAGGATCTTCCAAGAAGACTAAGATAGATGGTGTTCTCTTCATTTCTAGCATCACTAAGAATTTGCTTAGTATTGGTCAACTATTAGATCATGGTTTCATTGTGGAGTTCTCTACTAATGTATGCAACATCAAGAAAAGTGGGATGAGCATAGCAAGGGGAACAAGGTTTGGGAGGTTATTTAAGCTTGATGCTTTTGTAGATCCTAACCAATTTGTGATGGTAGCCGAGGAGAGCAACATGATCACATTTGATTTGTGGCACATGAGGCTTGGTCACATCAACACCAAGTCCATGGAAGCCATGTGCAAGGAGGAACTTGCTCTCGGCCTTCCAAGATCTTTGACAAAGGAGGAAAGGGTATGTGAAGCTTGTGCCTTGGCTAAGACACACAAAGACAAGTCATCCTCTCGAGTTGATCCACTCGGATTGGCATTTTGCTAGCACAAAGAGCAATGGTGGAGCTACAATGCATGTCACCTTTATAGTTGACTACTCAAGATATGGATGGGTATATATACTTTCCTCTAAAGCAAATGTCTTTGAGAGTTTTGTCAAGTTCAAGACTTTTGTTGAAAAGCATCATGATCACAAGATCAAGTTTTTTAGAAGTGATAATGGAGGAGAATATATCTCAAATGAATTTAAAGACTTTTGTGATCAAGAAGGGATCAAGAAGGAGTTATCTTGCCCTTACACCCCTCAACAAAATGGGGTGGCCGAGAGGAGAAATAGGATACTATGTGAATGTTCTAAAGCTCTAGGTTAGATGCATGCCTACCTAAGTCTTTTTGGGAGAAGCTCTCATGTGTGCTAACTGCTTATGTAATAGAATTCCATGTAGCTCTATAAATGGTAAAACATCTTATGAGTTGTGTTATGGAAAAAAGCCTAATCTCAAAAACTTGAAGGTGTTTGGATGTATTTGCTATGTACATGTCCCTTTGGACACAAGAACCAAGGAGGATCCATCATCCATGAAGGGGATCATGGTAGGCTATGGCAATGCAAGCAAAGGTTATAAAATCTTCATTTTCTCTTCTCAAAAGATTGTCATTTCTAGACATATTATTTTTGATGAGACTAGAATGCATAAGCTTGAAGATGATTCACCTAACCACTCTATTGGAAGAGAGGTAGCCGAGATCAAGGAGGAGCTTGATCATGAGGAGGAGCTAGAGCATCTTTTGAAGAGCCTTCAAATGTTAGTGACGGCTTAGAATCAAATGAGTGGTTTCAAGCTATGTGTGATGAGTACAATGCATTGATGGAGAATGATACTTGGATGCTTGTTGATCTGTCTATGGATAAGAATGATTATGATGAGACCTTTGCACTCGGGCAAAGATGGTCACCATAAGACTAATCATTGCTCTTACTTCTCACTTTGATGGGTTGTTGTTTCAAATGGATGTGTCAAATGCATTTTTAAATGGTCATTAGAGGACATATTCATGGAGCAACCCGAGGGCTTCATCAAGCAAGGTATGGAAGACAAGGTGTGCCATCTCAAGAGGAGCTTGCATGGTTTGAAACAAGCTTCTAGAACTTGAAACACAAGGCTCAATACTTTTCTTAACTCTATTGGATTTACTCCTAGTGAGTATGATCCCACTTTGTACATAAGATTTAGTGCAAAAGGCATTGTACTTTTATTACTTTATATTGATGATAGCATACTCAGTGGAGATGATTTAGAAGGTGTTGAAAAAACTAAGCTAGATCTATCCAAAGAGTTTAAGATGGTAGATCTCGGACATTTGCACTTCAATTTGGGTATGGAAGTACTTAGATCTTTAGATTATGTCTTCATTTGTCAATATAAGTATGCTATTTCATTACTCATTAGATTTAACATGCATGGATGCAAGCATGTAGAGACTCCTATGGAGCATGATGTAAAAGTATCCAATAAAGAGGATGAAAGATCTTTCTTCAAGGACATCACTCTTTATAAGCAACTTATTGGCTCCTTAATGTGAATAACCATAACAAGACCTGATCTTTGCATAGTGTTTGCAAGCTTAGTCAAATTATGCAAGATCATTAGTTATCCATTGGAAATGTGCCAAAAAATTTTTGAGATACATCTCGGACACACTAGATTTTGGGATCCTTTATAGAGGTGAGTCCATTAACTTGCATGCTTTTCGTGATTTAGATTTTGCAGGGGACAAGAAGGATATAAAGTCAACAAGTTCCTTTGCAACTTTCATTGGGAAAAGTGTGGTTTCTTGGCTATCAAAGAAGCAAGAAACAATATCTCTTTCATCAACCGAGGCCTAGTACAAAGCTCTAACAACCACAACCAAGGAAGTACTATGGATCAAGAGGTTGCTTTAGGAGCTCAAAGTGATCAGATCAGGTGTCATTCCACTCATCTACAATGACAACATCTCAGCCCAACACCTAGCATCCAATCCAATCTACCATGCAAGGAGCAAACACATAGAGATTGCTCACCACTTTGTAAGAGAAAAGGTCCAAACTAAGGAGGTCTCATTGGAGCATGTTTCAAGTGAAGACTGCATTGCTGATATATTGAGAAAGCCTCTTCAAAAGAATGTTTTTTTGAAGCTTATATCATCCCTTGGCTTAATTAGTAAAACTATGGCACTTGTAATTTTGCAGACTATATAAAGACACATGAAAATCCATAGAACTGGATAAACCGTTGGATGAAGATTAAAAAAAAGGTTCTCCATGACATCCAGTGCTAAGGAAACCCTTTTTAAATTATTCTCAAAAAGCTTGCATTTTTTTAGAACTTCTTGGTTTAATAAGGACTGTTACTTAATAGAAAGGCTTATGTATGAAGAAATTCAGATCATTTAAGACCAATTCCATAACCTGATCTTTGGTTAAAAATAGATCAACTCTACCAATGTTGCCAATGTAAAAAAATCAACATCTACTATATGAAAGAGATGCAAACTCAATAAGAACCTGATCAAACAGCAAGTGTATGATATGATTCAGTTGCTGTCCTCCGTACAAAAACAGTAAGCTATTGTATTTCACACGTGTGGATCCGAAAATAGCATAAAATAAACATTGAAAAATTACAAGAACCAAACAATAAATGTGAGTGATGGCCATTTGCTTGCTTGTCTCCTCCAACATTTTCTTTTCTTGATATGTCTCTACCATAAAACTCCATGAATGAGCCTCCATCTCCACCTTGCCACAAAAAACCATCAAACCTTGGAAATCCATGAGTAGGTGAGTACATCAATGATGCAAATCCAGCATCACATGACTCCATAAACCAAGCAAGTTGCACTAATCCATCTTCAAAATTTACTTGACACAAGAAAATGACCATGAATTCACCAAAAATTGACAACCTCCAAGTATTGGCACCAAGTAGCTCAACACTTGAGAACTTAGGCATGGATGAGTGACATAATGAACCTCCAACAGCTTCATTTCCATTAGCAAATCAGCCAAGAATTCTAGTACAACTCCATCAATAAGATATTGCAAGACAATGTAGCTAGTTTTACCATATCTTGACAATTTGCACATATCCACATGAAATTGCTCAAACATGAGATAGAACAAGTAAAGTAAACTTGAACAACACTTCCTTTCTGCTCCTTTGACCTTACTTGAGTTTTCAAACACCTGCAAAAATAGATCCATAGCTCTTGACTAGCTCCAAATTGTCACCTTTCCTTTTGTGTTGTTGAAGCCCTTTGAGACCAACCTCTTGATCTTCCTCTTGACCATCAAAGCCATTGAACAAACTTTGTTTTCCAGATCCATTACTTATTTTCCAGCATGAAAACCATGAGAACCAATATCCACTTGCTAGCATCATCTACACAAGGAGATTTTCCATAACATGTGAGTAAAGCAAAATGTGTCGCTTCCACTTGCTTACCTTCTTCTTGAACATCAAAGATATGAATATCTTTAGACTTGAACCTCTGGAAATGCTCCTTCTCAAACATATGATCTAGATCCAACAAGATCTCATCCATGCTTGATCTCGAATTTTCACAAAGGTTAGTGAAAACAATGCCATTGGTGGCACCATCATAAATCAAAAGATAGATTCCAAACTTTCCATCCAACATGAAGTAGAGTACGTAAAGATGAGTATCAAACCTAATAAATCCAGCCTTCTTGAGTCCATAAAAAACCTCAATAAGCTCACCAATGAGATCTCCCTTGCCTTGAAAAAATTATCTCTCGATTTGCTCCATGTAGTCTTCTCCAACCAACCTTTTGCCATCTTGATCATGAGTGATCAATTTATAATCATAGAATCCTTTAAGTTGATGAAGAGATGTGAGATCCATGAATTGGAGCTTCCCAAGAACCAACCTTTCATTTCTCTTTCCTTCATAAGACTCCCTCTTAATGATTGTATCATAAGAAGTAGAAATCTCAAAGATATTAGAAGCCATGAAAAAATGATTAGTACCTTCAACATAAGGATGATTGAAGTACTCTCTTTTTTCAAACAAGAACTTCTATTTGATGTTTTAGGTAATGACTCATATGATAATGATTCTTCCTCACTATTATTCACAATGACATCATTCAAAGTACATCCTACTTTGAACTCTTCACATACTTCTCTTCTTCTTGACTTGTGACTATCTCCCTCACCAAGTCTCTTGATAGAACCATTTGATCTACTCTCTTTATGAAGACATGTGACTCCACTTGCTGCAAAAATGACTTTCTTGGACTCATCACAAAAGAATGTAGAAGAACCATCTCCTTCATGCATGCACCTAGCAACATCTTTTTCCATATGATCAAAGAAATCCTTTTCCAAGGAAAAACTTTCACCACCTCCATTGATGAAGTTAGTTTTTTTCTTATCTTTTGCATGCTTGCACTTTCCATAAAGAACCATTGAAACACCATCATTATCCTCAAGACTAGCCAAGTTAGCACAAAGATGAACATCTCCAAGAAGCATATTAGATCTTGACCTAGATCTAGAATAAGAAAGCTTTTTAGACTTTGCATAAGATGCACCAATCTTATTGATGCTAAAAGGTAACTTTGGAAAGTTGAGACCAATCTCCTTTTCCATTTCATCCTTTTTGTTAGCCATAACAAAACTATCAAGCTTGAAAAGTCTACCTTGTCTATTGCCCCTAGCAACCAGGATTTCTTCCTTTGTAATGAAACAAGCATCACCACCAAACTTCACCATGTATCCTTTCTCTATCATTTGACCAACACTTAGCAAATTCTTTGAAAGTGAAGGAATGTAAATAACACCATCAAGTCTTGCTTAATAAAAGAGACAAATAGGAATTGAACCAATACCTTCAATCACACACTCACCATCATTGGCATGTGAATTGCTTTCTTGGCTCCATCATAAGTGACCAAAGAAGTAAAGAACTCCTTGTGACTAGTCATGTGTGAACTAGCTCTACTATCAATCCACCATGAATCTTTGTCACCTTCACTTGATATTGGACTTGAAGAACACATCAAAAGAGAATCACCACCACCTAAATCCTCATCATTAGTAGTAAAGTTAATTTGCTTGCTACCTTCATCTCTTTGCTTCTTCAAACATTCATTTGCAAAATGCCCTTTGATTCCACAATAAAAGCATTTCAACTTAGACTTATCTTTTTTCTTGCCAAAAGAGGAAGTCTCACCTTGATCTTGCCCTTTATACCAATTGCCTTTGTCTTTGCCTTTGCCCTTGTACTTGCCTTTGATGAACATAGCCTCCTCTTCATATTGAGATGTTGATGTAGATCCACCTCCTGTTTATTGAAGCCTATATTCCTCATTCACCAAGATCTCTTGCAAATCCACAATACTTGACAAAGTCTTATGAATAGCAAAACTTTGAAAAAGATTAGCATGATCATCCAACAAGCCATTAAGTATAACTTGAACAAGTTCTACCTCCTTAATGCTTTCATCAATACATGCTAACTCATCATTGAATGCTTTAACCCTCAAAACAAAAGCATGAGTGCTCTCTTCCTTCTTTTGAAAACTTTGAAAGATTTGCCTCCTAAGAGTAAGCACTCTTGATGTAGACTTGGATTCATAAAGCTTCCCAAGCCTCCAAAGATGATGTGCACTTACCAACTTCCTTGAGAAGTTCATTGGTAACATTCATCTTTATCATGTGTAGAGTCTTCTTTGCTCTCTTGTCATACCTCACTTGATCTTGAGGTGCTTGAGGTCTCTCCTCCACACCTGCAACAATCTCCATCAACTCATTCATCTCCAATAAGGACTCCATCCTCACCTTCCAAGTAGAATAGTTGATTGAGGTAAGCCTATCATTGCCTTCCAACATGAATCAACCACTTGTAGCCATGTTGCAATGACCTGATCTTCTTCTTTCAAACTTTTCCAATGCACAAAGCACTCCCTTGAATGTCAACAAATGAACTCAAGAAGATATCACAAAGATATGGAACCTCTCAAATCTCTTCTAGCACTTCTAACTAAAAAATCAACACATAGAATAGTGAAATCTTGATCAACCTATGATCTGTCCTCAATCTAATGATTCTTTCCACTTCCTAAGATTTAAACACACTCAAATAAAGTTCAGTAACCTCACAAATTAGAGATCTAATCAAAATTAGGATTTTGACAAAATCACAAAAAATTGAATATCTCAAATTCTACATGCAATTTTTAAAAACTTGATATATCATCTTGTAGCCTCCAATGAGACCTTCCTAATGCACCAAAAATTGGCTAATTCCAGTAAAACAAGTGTGAAATCGGAATTGATCAAGTATATAAAACTATATTGAGTTTTGACCTACAAAAGATCAATTCTACATATGCAAAAATGCTAATTTTTTAGTAGAAATCAATCTAGCATGCTCTAGCATTGGTAACTCCTCCAAATCCTTGCTAAAGATGGCTAATCCTTTCATAAATTGAAACACAATAGCTCTGATACCATGTGAAGGATTTCAGATCATTCAAGATCCAATCCATGTCCCTGATCTTTGGCAGCAAACCAGCAATCCTGCCAATGTAGAAAAAATCAGCATCTACATACAAAATGAGATGCAAACTCTAAGAGATACTGATCAAACATGAACCAAAACATAAAATATAGTTGTCGTCCGTACAATTATAGTACCTACTATATTTCACACATGTGGAACCGAAAATAGCAATAAATGATCATTCTACACATAGAATTGCAAGATAACATCATGAGAGTGTAGCAATGAGTAGTAGAACCCAAAGAGAACCATATGTATAATGATGAAATGAGAGAGAGAAGAGAGAAGATGTGTCTCTCCATGAGTTACATCCTTTTATAGCAGGTCCAAACGCTATTTGGCCACTTGGCTTTCCTTCCAAAATGTAAACCCTACTATTTTTGGGTCTAGATTCAATGTACCCAAAGTTCAAATTTGAATCTCTCTCAAACTCTACTACCAACTTTCCCACACTTTCAAAAAGTGTTTATTGAATGTATTTAAAACTAATATAACTTCAAAAAGTATCTCTAAGTCTAAAATGAGTTTTGGCCTCATATTGACAATTTACCAAAATATGACTAAACTTGTTGAAATCTCTAACAGTTACCATCATGGAAATAGAATAAGCCAAACTTTGTTGTATCCTTCACATACCTTAAAATATGTTTAGCATCTTTACAGAGTGACTGATTCCGTGTATGCATAAACTGACTTACTAGAACCACAACCTGGCAAATATTTGATCCAGTAGTCATGAGATACATAAGACTTACTAAAGCGTGAGATCCTTAGTAGCATCAAAGGGCACACTATCATCATACTTTGAGAGTTTTGCACCAACTTCAATGGGAGTAGATGATACCTTACTATCCTCCTCCATGAGAAATATCTTGAGTAGTTTAGCAACATACTTTGTTTGGGTAAGTGAAATTTCTTGACCACTTTGCCAGACTTCCACACCTAAGCAGTAACGTATCATGTCCCAATGTGTCATGTCAAACTCCTTGCAAAGTTTTGATTTGACTTCCTTCACCAGATTATCATTTCTACTAGCAATGATTAGATCATCTACATAAAGTACAATTAAGATAATAGAACCATCTCTGACAAGAGAGTATATGTTGCAATCTGATGAAGTATGCCTAAAATTCTAGCTTATGAAATACTCATCAATGCATCCATACCAAGCACGAGGAGCTTGCTTTAAGCCATACAAAGCTTTATGCAACTTACATACCTTCACCTCAAGCCATCAAGTTGTGCCATATATATTTCTTCATCTAGAGTGCCATTAGAAATGTAGATTTAAGATCTATCTGATGAACTTTCCATCCAAACTTAGCTAATAAGGCAAACAAGATTCTCAAAGTAGTCCACTTCACAACTAGCGTGAATGTCTCCTCATAATCTATTCCCTTATTTTAAGCATAGCCTATCACAACTAATCTTGCCTTGTATTTAGCAATAGATCCATCTGCATGATATTTGATTCTATACACCCACTTATTCTCAATAGGCTTCTTACCTGCAGGAAGATCCACAAGTTCTCAAGTATTGTGCCTCTCATTGGATTCCATTTCGTCTTCCATTACCTTTTGCCAAACTTTGTTATCCCTCACTTTTTTAAATGTAGCAAGTTCATAGAAATTCTTGATTTCCGTCATAAGAGTATGCACAACTATACTTTTTGTAAATATAGAAATGGCTAGATCACCAGCCTCTAGTAATCTTTGTAAGAAATGTAAATGAAACTGTCATTAGAGTTTTTGAGCCTCTAAGTCGCATGTTGTCTCGGGTGTAGGGTACTAGGTCATTAATTAGGAATGGCTAGATTGACCTCTTAAAAAGTATGACTAGTCAACACGACACGTTCCATATGCTCATTGGGACACTTGGTCCAATGAATGAGTGACACATATCATGGTTGACCGGCCAAACATGACACATGTCACATGCTTACTGGGACACTTGGTCTAATGTATGAGTGACACATATTAGCCTACTCAATTGCCTATGGGTCAGGATATTGCAAGTGGTAACTATCGACTGTGCATGGAATTGACCATGTGTTGACGTTAGGAAGGGTTAGGGTTAAGAGGGTGCTTGAGGATTGTGCATAAGTGAGCCTAGAAAAAGGCATTCCTAATCAAAATCTATGCACCAAAGGTTGGGAGGAGACAAGGCATCTAGCTCCAACATGTTTCATGTCTTGTAATGTTTGTTATGTGCATGCAGGAAAAATCTATGTGTACTTGATATGCTAGGCTTAGAATTAAGTTTCAGATTAGAGTTTGACATTTGGTATCAAATCCATGTTTTGGATATCTCATCATCATCACACTTAGAGAGTTTGTGGTAGGAGACATGGTGTTTCTCCGAGCCAAAGACTCTAAGACCCTTAAGATGGAAAAATGGTACAAATATCTCTCATTATTGTGGACCTTGGAAAGTTGTTGAAAAAATCAATGATGTTTCTTATAAGTCGGGTTTTCCTGAAACTCGTAAAGTGCATAATGTATTTCATGTTTCTAGATTGAAACGGATTTGACATAATGGCGATAACTTGTTTTCTAATGGTTTGTCTACATTCAGGAGCAAGGAGGAGTAACTTATGGGCTAGCGAGGGTATTGAATAGGCAGAAGAGGTTTTTACGCAACCATTTGATCCGTGAGTACTTGATCGCTTGGCATGGCAAGCCTCCTTCTGATGCTACTTGGGAGACTGTACACAGTCTACGTGCACAATGCCCTTGCTTCACCATCATGGAAAATGTTACTTGAAGAGGAAAAGGATGTTACATCTTTTACTCCCTATCCCGGTTGTTTACTCTTTTTTGCACAACTATACTTTTTGTAATACATAAATGGCTAAGTCACCAGTTTGTGGTGACCTTTGTAAGGAATGCAAATAAAATTGTTATTGAGCTTCTGAGTGTCTGTGTGTTGTCTTGGGTGTAAAGTACTAGGTCATTAATTAGGAGTAAATATGGACACAAATCGTTGTTGCTGGAGCATTCATTAATCCAAAAGGCAATATTAAGAACTCATAATGGATGAATCTAGTACAAAATCTAGTCTTTTGGACATCTTCCAATTTAATTCTTATCTGATGGTACCGTATTTAGCCCTACCTAAGCGATTTACAAGGTCATCCATCCTAGGTAATGAATATTTATTCTTAATAGTCACTTTTGTTTTAACCCCTTGTAATCCACGCACATCCAGAAACCTCCATCCTTTTCTTTCAGAAGAACGGGAGCGCCCCATGGTGACTTACTGATATGGCTCATCCTCAGATAATTTTCTATTGGACTTGAAATCTCTATCTCTTCTTTCTGAGAGAACCTATAAGGTTGTCTCGAGATAGGTTGACTTCTTGGAATTTAACTCTATCTTGTGGTCCACTGATCTAGACAGCGGTAAACCATGAGATGATTTACATCTTTGAATCACTTATGATCTGATTTTTCACTGCTTGTTCGTGATCTAAATTTATTGAGTTAAGAATTACTGAGTTTCACAACTATTTAGATACACATCAGAAACATCCACAATAGGAATAACAAACATTGAAAAAACTTCATATTGTGAATAATCAAATGTTTCTATTATATAAACTGTAGAAATTCCATCCGATGGATGTACAAAATTGATGCCAAGTAAAGTAATTCCTTATCACCCTCCTTGAGAGCGAGAATATGTTTCTCAAAATCAATATCCAGAGACGGTGATTATGCAAAATCAATAAAACACCATAGTAAAACCCAAAGAGACTTTGCCAACACCCCTAAACAGTCCATTAGACTTCCGTGAAGACTTCAATCAGGTCCAGAGAGGTAGTATGGGCTGAGAACAAATATTTTTCAACTTTTGAGAGGGCGCTCTAGCAACAACATGGAGACGGAGCACAAGCCTCCAGCAACCAATTTACATGTCTAATAGATTATCAAGAAGGCCAAGAGGAATAAAAAAAATAGGCTAGATTGACTCCATGTGTGATTCTCTTGTGAAATCCCCCAAAAAGCATGAAAAAAGATAAAATTCGGCCCTTTTTGGGCCTCCTACACCCTCTAGTCTCAAAAATCTTTGCTCTAACATCTTGAAGAGCTTCAAAAGACATTGATACACTCTCATGTGAGTCAACAAGGTGATTTACGGCAATATGTAACCAAATCTATGAAAAAACTTGCAAAAATCATGAATTTTAGCAATATTTCCAATTTTTTCCATTACATAAATTTGATTTCTATCTCATGCATTCACATACAGCTCACGTGCAACACAAATTACTTACTTGAAGCCATCTAATGATATATATTGTTGGATTATGATCCTTACTACCCTTTACTAGCTAGGTGGAGCAAAGCCACCCAACCAATGAGAACCCACCGATCAATCTCCAATAGCATCACCTTCGAGTCACGAGATAGGATGCAAATGTAGAGAGAGAAAATCGATAACCACGCAAGCCAGAAATATCCCAAAAGTGCTTTTCATTACTATTGAAAATTTACGCATTCATATAGTCGTCCTAACCCATGCACTAGCTCCACTAATGTGTCTAGGCCCTCACAAGTTTCTTGCCTAGTTCGGAATAACAAGGCGTGACCAATAATCTCGCGTATTGGAGTACCATGTATCCAAGTCTAGGATTATGTTGAATCCTATATGCAAGATGTGGACCTAACAGATACCACTGACCGGATGAATCACAAGTGTAGTTGCACTACAAAATCACTTAAGCGATCACACACACATAAGCTGATCAAAAAATAAAACATTTCAAAAGCCAACTGAAAGTGTGTTCACTCTCTACTGTAACAACTATATACATAGAGTTGACTTCTTCTTAAGGTAGTCCTGCATGGTAAGGCTACCGCTGATGAGACCAAGTCCTGACACATGTGCCACTACACTGCACTGCACGAGCATGATTATACTGGACTCATAATGAATATGTGTGCACAGTACTGTCAAAAAAGAAAAACACGATACTGATGGATTTCTACCATCATGGTAAAAATAAGCTTTCAAATCCAACATAATCAACCTCCATTTTCTCTTTCTTTGAAACTTGAACCAGTCATAGGATCTTGAGAAGATTCTAGATCAAAATTTGGAGATCCATTGTCTTCCATAGATACCCCCATCATCCAATTGCATTAGGAAATCATCTACATAATCGTTCATTATTGATCTTCTTTCTAACATCTACCATGAATTTTTGTCATGTTCTTATGAATTGTTCCATTGTACTCTTTGCTCAACATCATCCATCACCATCGTTCCTTTGACAATATCTTCTCTCTTGGAAAGAAGAAACTTAGATTTATCTAATTAAAGCAATTTTCATCTGATTTGAAGATTGATCTATACCTTTGCTTGACTTAAGTCTATTGTTGAGCCATTACTACATTATTTTTCTTGAGAATTATATGGTTGTGAACTATAATGTCTAAATTAAGTTATGCCAAACAAGTTCCCTTACTCTAGTCTCTTTTAGGTCATGTAATTCTCCTGACGATTACTTTTATTTCTAGTTTATAGAATCTTGAAAAGTCAAATTTTTGAAAAAGAACCTCAATTGTGAAGTTCAAAAAAAAAATTTAAATAGCTTGAAAATAACCTAAAGTTGTGAGACTTTAAAACCTCAAAAAATGACCAAAAAATCATAGAAACTTTGAGACTCCTGAAAAAATTCATTCAAGAGAAACAAAAAATATGTTAAAGATTTCAAAGAAACGTGCAGCTATGGTATCCCTAAAAAATATGTCCATAGAACTTGAAAGGATTCTCATAGATGTAGACCAGAGATGCATGTTCTGACCTCAAACGTGTTCCAAATTGCATTCCAAAAAAATCCCATTAAGGCTTTTGGAACGTGATTCCCCCAAAAAACTTAATTTTTTTTCAAATATATTTGGTTTTGTAATGCGTTAACAATTACAAATGTTAATGTTTGATTTTAGGGTTTTAATTTTTTTTTTCAATGCTTAAAATCAAATTTCTAGTGGTTCTTTTTAGGTGAAGAAAATTAAAAAATAAATGTGTTTTGAACAGTGTTCGGATGTCTCATGTTTTGGAATGTCGATGCAATAGAATAGCTAAAACTAAATAGAAAATTATCACAAGAAGGTTGCTCTGTAATAAAACAAGCTACCACAACCGAAGTATAAATAAACCATTAAAAAGCACTCCTAAATTACAACAAAATAAAATTTAACGAAAACTTCCTAATGAATCTAAAAGCACAGAAGAAAAGAATATGCATGAACAGAAAATACATCATTGTGTCATTTGGCAATGAAACTAACACCACTCGGACATAAACTTCTCTCCATTCATTCTTAAACTCAATCGAATCTTGCCATGCTTTTGATGATTCCCACTCAAAAACTTAAACTTGTGCTTGAATCATATTCAAAAAAGTGCTCACATCTTAGAAAAGGTTTGATCATCCCAAATTTGACATAAAGAGTCATGTTTTTGCACCTCCCTCTTACAAACAAGATCTAAAAAAGCTACAACAACCCTAAAATATGAATAGACCATTACAAGATATTGATAAATTACAGCCAAAAAGAAAACTAATTTACTCAAAAATCAATGAATCTAAAGCAAAAAAGAAAACAATATGCATGGACATAAAATGAATCATCATCTCATTTGACATCGAAACTAACGCCATTCTTACAAATTTTCATCCATTCATTCTCCAACCAATCAAATTTTTTGCCATTACTTGAATGATTCCCAAAAACTTATATAAGACGATGATCGAATCACATCCAATAATTCACTCTAATAACTCATAGATCTAGAACTAGCCTGATCATTACAAATCTGACATAAAAAATCATGTTCATGCACCTCCCTCCAAACCAGATCTTAAAACACCCTCTGATTCAACTTATAGAAGAGCTTTGATACCGTTAAAATAAATAGAATCAGTGTTGGTAGCATAATCACAAAAAAGATATCAATTAATTGCCAACCAAAGAGGAGCAAAATAATAACCATGCAAAAGAATAACACAATATCTGATAATAGAGGCAAACAAAAGAATGATCACCTACCAATCAAAAAAGGACAAAACCAAAATAAATTCTCACTACCAATCAAAGAGAGATAGTGATGGTGGAATAGATATACATGCCATGGAATCCACGAGAAGTCCAATAAGAATAGACTCTAGGGCCTTAAACAATATGACAGTTGAGCCTCATTCTTAATGGTTGATTT
The DNA here is from genome assembly GCA_029204225.1 of Diphasiastrum complanatum. Classification (NCBI taxonomy): domain Eukaryota; kingdom Viridiplantae; phylum Streptophyta; class Lycopodiopsida; order Lycopodiales; family Lycopodiaceae; genus Diphasiastrum; species Diphasiastrum complanatum. Next base: position 26,072 of record MU832708.1, read on the forward strand.
TTTGGTAATAAACTGTTAGAGAGCTTTAGATCATGATTTGAAAATTGTTATCAGGTTACATCATGCTATCATACCTTATCACATGTTCTCCAAACTATGTTTCACATTTCACACTATTACCTCTCTATTTTTAGTACTTTGAAGATGTGCTTGTGTTATGTTTTGTTTTGGTTTTGATTGTCTCTTAATAGTCAACACTCATCTTGAATGAAAATGAAAGTTTTGGCAGACAACCAAATTGAGCAAGGGAATGGGTATAGAAGTAACTACAAGAGAAAATGAATTAAAGAGATGATAAGGAATAAACTAAAGAGAAAGTTGATGTCTTGAAGCCATTTCGTTTTGCAACTTAACTAATGCTTTGAATCCTATCAATACAAAAATTTTCATTTGCATATTTAGTGTATTACATGTGTTCATCCTAACAAAACCGATGCTTGTGAATGCCATCTCTCTCTCTCTCTCTCTCTCTCTCTCTCTCTCTCTCTCTCTCTCTCTCTCTCTCTCTCTCTCTCTCTCTCTCTCTCTCTCTCTCTCTCTCTCTCTCTCTCTCTCTCTCTCTCTCTCTCTCTCTCTCTCTCTCTCTCTCTCTCTCTCTCTCTCTCTCTCTCTCTCTCTCTCTCTCTCTCTCTCTCTCTCTCTCTCTCTCTCTCTCTCTCTCTCTCTCTCTCTCTCTCTCTCTCTCTCTACTATAGGTCCTTAAGCTATCATGAATAATACGGGCTAAGCCCTCCGTCCCGCACTGTAAAAATTACAGCAAATAAGGATCCTAAAACACTTGAAATGATGAGGGAAATAATAGATTATGATTTCATAAGATTAGCACAAGTTGAACCATCAAAATCCATCAAAAATCTATGCTTGAACCTCACTAAATGGCCCAAATCCTTGAAGAAGGCTTCACACATGTGAAAGTACGGCCTCCCACAGTCTGAGTACTGTACACCAGACCTACATTCACTCCTATAATCATTAGTAATCACAAGTACTCAAACAATTATGAACATAGAGAGCAATTGCACCATTATGAGAGAAAAAACATAAAATTGCTTGATAGATTTTGGTGAGATATCATCACCTATATATACATGATCCATCACGGTTTTGGGCAGGTATGAGTAGCCCTAAACCTATCCCTAATGCTAATTTTGGTGGATCTTTCATCCCTACCAAGCTAGGGTTGGAATCTTGGAGATCCCTCAACAATGCAAAAATTACCAAAAATAGCTCCTATTTTTTCTCCCTTGTATCTAAGCATAATTTGGACTCATTCCAAAGGTTCTAACACTTAGGTCTACTTGAGAACATCCTTATGAATGGAATCCTATGCTATTTGGCACGTGTGACAAGCCACATCATGACCATCTAACTATTTACAAGTCATATGACCAAAACTAGTCAAGCTAGAATTGTGAATTTTTAACACTCCTCCTCACTATCTAGCTTGGTTCAATCATTGCTTTACTAATCACTCCAAGTGATGATCTGAACTTCATAAAAGGTGTCTTTTGAAGTGGTTTAGTAAGTAGATCAGCTACACATTCATTGCTTGGAACATGCTCCAAAGCAATCTCCTTGGCTTGCACCATTTCTCTCACAAAGTGATGGCATATCTCAATGTGCTTAGATCTTGCATGGAAGATTGGGTTAGATGCAAGGTGTTGGGCTGATATATTGTCATTGTAGATGATTGGTTCCTCCTCTGAATCCATGATCTTTAGTTCCACCAATAATCTCTTGATCCAAAGTACCTCCTTTGTAGTGGTTGTCAAAGCTTTGTACTCGGCCTCGGTTGAAGATAGAGATATAGTTTCTTGCTTTTTTGAAAGCCATGAAACCACACCTTCTCCTATGAAAGTTGAATAGGCACTTGTTGATTTCCTATCCCTCTTGTCCCCTGCAAAATCTGAATCACTAAATGCATGAAGGTTAATCACATCTCCTCTATATAGAATCCCAAAATCCAATGTACCCGAGATGTATCTTAGAATCCTCTTAGCCTTTTTCCAATGGATATTCAATGGCTTTTGCATGGATTGGCTCAACCTACATACACTAATGCTAAGATCTGGTCTAGTTATAGTGATCCACATTAAGGAACCTATAAGTTGCCTAAACAAAGTGATGTCCATGAAGGATCTTTCATCACCTTCATTTGGCACTTTTACATCTTGCTCCATTGGTGTGTCAACACTTTTGCATACTTCCATCTTAAACTTCTTCAAAAGACTTTGAGCATAGTTTACTTGACTTATAAAGATAAAATCAGACCCTCTAAGTACTTCTATGCCTAAGATGAAGTGAAAACACCCTAGATCTACCATCTTGAACTCTAAGGATAGATCTATCTTGATTTTTTCAATACCATCAACACTATTTCCACTAATGATGATGTCATCTACATAAATGAGTAAAAGTACAATACCAACATCATCAAACTTAATGTAAAGAGTGGGATCATATTCACTTTGAACAAAAGAAAGTGAAATAAGATAGCAATGTAGTCTTGAATTCCAAGATCTCGAGGCTTGCTTCAAGCCATAGATGCTTCTTTGGAGATGGCATACTTTGTTCTCCATTCCATGCTTGATGAACCCTTGTGGCTGCTCCATATAGATATCTTCTTCCAAAAAACCATTCAAGAAAGCATTAGAGACATCCATTTGACATAGAATCCATCCAAAATGTGATGCAAGTGCAATGATTAGTCTTATTGTGACCATCTTGGCCACGGGTGCAAAAGTTTCCTCATAGTCTATCCCTCTCTCTTGAGCATAACCTTTTGCAACTAATCTTGCTTTATGTTTGTTAACACTCCCATTTGCATTCAACTTAAGCTTGAAGACCCACTTGCATCCTATTACATTCCTTTGAGGTCTCTCAACAAGCAACCAAGTTTCATTCTCAATCAAGGCATCATACTCATCCAACATAGCTTTATACCATTCTTTGGAGCTCAATGCATCTTCAACATTAGACCGTTCTTCAAAACTAGATAAAGCATAAGAAGTGGATGAGATACCCTCAACTTGCTGTCCTTTGCCTTGATATGTGAGCCTTGATGGCTCCACTTTTGCCCTTGAAGATCTCCTTGGTGTGATAGGTAGGTTTGGTGCTTGCTCCTCCATGAGCTCCTCCTCAAAACCAAGATCTTGCTCCTCGGCCATCTTCTTCTTGATTGTTGGAGCACTTGAGCCTTCTTCAAGCATATGCATATGATGTTCATCAAAGATGACATCCCTTGAAACAACAAATTTGTTCAAGGATGGGAGATAGACTTTGTAGCCCTTGCTTGAGCTTGCATATCCAAGCATGATCCCTCTTGTGGAAGATGGATCCTCCTTGGTTCTTGTTTCCAATGGCACATGCACATAACATATACACCCAAAAACTTTCAAGTGATTAAGATTGGGTTTCTTTCCATACAACATCTCATAAGGAGTTTTGTCTTCAATTGCTTTGCAAGACACCCTATTCATCAAGTAGTTTGCACATACAAGAGACTCACCCCAAAAGGATTTGGGCAAACAAGCATCTAATCTTAAAGCCTTAGAACATTCACATAATGTTCTATTCCTTCTTTCAGAAACTCCATTTTGTTGAGGAGTGTAAGGACAAGAAGTCTCTTTCTTGATCCCTTCCTCCTCACAAAAGGCCTTGAACTCATTGGAGATGAATTCTCCACCATTGTCACTTCTAAGAATCTTGATGCTATGATTATGATGCTTTTCCACAAACAACTTGAACTTTACAAAAGTATCAAATACTTGAGACTTGAAGGAAAGTAAGAACACCCAACAATATCTTGAGTAGTCATCATTGAAGGTTAAAAACATGGATGAACCTCCATTAGATTTGGTGCTAGCAATGTGCACATCCGAGTGTATGAGTTCAAGAGGATGAGATGACTTTGTGATGGAGTTAGGAAACACCTTCTTATGTGCCTTGGATAAGGCACAAGCTTCACAAACCTTGTCTTCCTTCCCAATAGACCTTGGTAGGCCTAAAGCATACTCCTCCTTGATCATAGCCTCCATGGAACCCGAGTTGACATGTCCAAGTCTTTTGTGCCATAAAGTAAAGGTAGATATCTTGCTCTTCTCAGCCAACATGACAACATTAGTATCCACAAATGCATCCAGCTTATAAAGTTTGCCAAGTCTAGTGCCCTTAGCCACTATCTTACCCTTCTTCTTGATGAAACATTCATTTGAAGCAAAGTCAACATTGAAACCATTGTCTACCATTTGGCCAACACTTAGTAGATTCTTTGTTATTGTAGGAATGTACAAAACACCTTCTATGTTGATCTTTTTGGAAGATCCTAAGCAAAGGGGAATGCTACCAACTCCTTCAATCTTACAAGCTTCATCATTTGCTGTATAGATAGACTTTATAGGTCCATCATAAGATAAGAGAGAAGAGAAAAACTCCCTTTTACTAGTCATGTGTGAACTAGCACCCGAGTCAATCCACCAAGGATCTTCTCCTTTGAAGCTTGTTGAAGAAAATATGGACATCATGAGAGAGTCAATATGTATTTACCGCAGGCATCTTATTGAGCACATTGCAAAACAGCAGAAATTCTCATCAACGCAAGCAAAACCATTTCCTACAGCTTCTCCCAAAAACACTTCGATTCTGCACACAAATCGCAAAGTGACGATCTGCCATGACGCTTACGCACCACTCCCTCTCCCTCTCCCTCTCTCTCTCCCTCCCTCTCTCTCTCTCTCTCTCTCTCTTTGAATTAAGTGCGCCCACTTGGATTTATGCCACGTTTTAATCTGCCATCTGTCAATGTTTAATGGCCATTTTGAAACATATCTATTTTAGGCCTTGCCTGGCAATACTATGTGAGCTCCTCTTATTTTTAGCACCCTGCGCACGCGTCAAGGTGGGCCAGGCAGGGAGGTTTCTTTTTTTTTAAACTGCTTGCCCTGGTGCCACGTGTTGGGCACCGGGGTTTATCGGCTCCTCTTATTTTTAAGTTCGGCCAATGGAGTTTGTAAGAAAGTCAACGCTAAAGGCTAATATGTGTTATGTGTTGAGTTCGGCCAATGGAGTTTGTAATAAAGTCAACGCTAAAGGCTAATATTTGGTGAAGGTTTAAAATTTTTTAAGGCTTAAATTTTAATTGAGGGCTGTAAAATTGAAGCTTGGAACTGCTCTGATGGATGTTGCAGATTTCTCAGCCATTCATGCTATAAAAAATGAACCCTAGAGCTGTGCCAATGCTATTGGCTGTTGTTTTGCATGGATTTTCACTCTCGGCTTTCACGCACCTGCAACTTTTTGGCCTTGCCTTGCAAAGGCAATACTATGTGGTGAGGTTGGTCAATGGAGTTGGGTGAAAAGTCAATATTAAAGATATGTTGGTGGTGGGAGCCCAAACTTTAAAGGAATAGACTTTTCTTAAGGGCCAAATTAGCATGCATGTGTTCTCAAGCGCGAAATGTTAGGAGGGCATGAACAATCTGACTACAAAGGAATTTGCTTTCTTATGCATGGCTATTGTGCCGAAATAGCATTTGCTTTTTTATGCATGGCTGTTTTGCTAAAGAACCATTATTATTTTGTTTTATTATGCATGGGTGCTAGTGATCACTCCACTCTACCCGTGATAGCTCTAATTTCGTTGCTGGTAATCTGCTCGTGATTGTCGTTGGTGATCTTCGCTCCTTCGCTGCAGGCGGCTTGCATGCTGTGGTAAAGCGATTGTGATGAGGTTTGTTGCTTCAATTCTAGTGGAGTGTTGCTTCGAATTTTATGCATAGCTATTGTGCCGAAATAGGATTTGCTTTTCTATGCATGGCTATTTTGCTAAAGAACCAATGTTATTTTGCTTTATTATGCATGGGTGCTAGTGATCGCTCCATTCGTACTAGTGATCGCTCCATCTGTACCTGTGATAGCTCCAATTTGGTTGCTGGTGATCTGCTAGTGATTTTTGCTGGTGATCTTCGCTCCTTCGCTGCAGGTGGCTTGCATTCTGTGGTAAAGTGATTGTGATGAGGTTTGTTGCTTCAATTCTAGTGGAATGTTTCAGGCTGGGTGATGCTTGAGTTGATATCAGCGTTACTTTTGTTGCTTTAGTTGGTAGTGGTGGATAAACTTATGGTTGTTGATGGGAAAATCTGTAAAGCACTTGTATTTGGGCTAAGTTACTTCAATGATCCTATTGCAACGCTTTAAGTTGGATAAAGCTTTTGATATCAGCTATAAGCTTGTAGTGCTTTAGTTGATAGTCGTGGCTAGCGTTCTTGCTGCTGGTGGGAAGCTTACTGTTGTATAGCAATTGTTTTTTGCCTTGTTGCTTCAACTCTATTGCAATGCTTTTTAAGGTAAGATAGTGCTTATGATATCAACTACAAGGGGTTGTAGTGGTCAACTTTAAACAATTGAAAGTGTTCTTTTCCTAGACGAGAATAGGCCTGATATCAGCCTTGGTGATGATGCATACAACTGCCGATTTTGTTAGTGTTAAAAAGTTGTGTTGCTTCAATTCTCATATCAAATGATGCCTTAGGTGTTAGTCAGGGATTGTAATGGCTTAGGCGCTGAACGTTGGTAGAATGCTGTGTTGGGTCCTCTGCTATGCTTTAATAGGCTATGGGAGTCTTACGATTCTTAAAGAGATATAAAGTTTTTTGGACGTTTCTTGCAGTGACATTAGACTACGTAAGATATGTGTGGGTGTGTTACTTCAAGACTGGATATGAGTCTCCTTGTCTTGAATTTTCAGAGTGAGCTCGTAACATGGGGTATAGTATAGAAGAATTTTATGCTACCATTGGCTAGCTATTTTTGAATGAAGGATACCTATCCAAATGTAAATTGGGATCTGAGTTACATGAGCGTAATTTTATGACTAGTGGTTGTCATGGCAGAAAATAGTATTTTGCATGTACGCTTGTAATATGGTGCAAGCACATAAACTTTTTGGTGATTCTAATTATATGGAATATAGCAAATATGGTTACGAACTGAAATTAATGAATGTCAAAATTTAAAATGAAATTGCAAACATGTATATGAGAGTTTTCATATGTAAATTGCTCTTTTCTCCATGCTATGCAATTGAATTTGTGAGCGAATGTATGGCGATTGGAATTTGAATTTATCACGTTGTACATAAGAGATTTTTTATATTTTGATTTTGTAAAATGTGCATGATCTTGACTAGCTTGTATTGTATTATTAAAAAGTGGATATTAAGTTTTGTAATTTTTGAATATATTAGCCTGTCAACGAGAGAGAGAGAGAGAGAGAGAGAGAGAGAGAGAGAGAGAGAGAGAGAGAGAGAGAGAGAGAGAGAGAGAGAGAGAGAGAGAGAGAGAGAGAGAGAGAGAGAGAGAGAGAGAGAGAGAGAGAGAGAGAGAGAGAGAGAGAGCTCTACTAGTAAAAATACTCTTTCGGACTTGCGTTTGTTTTTATTTTTTCTAAACTCAATTATAATTTTTCGATTGTTTGTTGTTTTGCAGGACATAGAGACAATGTCTTCCATATTGGATGAAGAAATGGTCGAATTTTCAGATATGCGTCCTGAAGATTACTTTATTGATGGTTTGTGATCGTTAAAATTGCAAATATTGAGAAACTGAGATTCTGAGAAACTAGAAATAATATACAAGAAACCCAAAAAGTCAAAGGAACTAAATCAAAACCAAAATATAGAATTCAGTAAACAAAAAAATCTTAGCCAAACAACATTGCTTATGTCTCATCAGTACCGAAACATAAGTTGCTAATTGGATTTCGAAAAAATCCAGATTCTCTTGGGTAGACCCAATGTTGAAAGCTGGGTTTCATTGGAAATCAAGAGTAATCACCATACAATGAGAGGAAACTCGAGTTTCTCCTTGAGGCTCCAAAAAGTTTCTATCTTCTCACTATGGAGAATGGGAATACATAGTAAAACACACTTCCTTTGCTAAGTTAGGTGAAAATCCAGCATGTAATAAGGAAGTAGACTCCACTAAGATTTGCCAATTCTTTGACAATTTCTCACATCTTTTAAGTTGCTTTATAAATTTTAAAGCTAATCTTAAAACTAGACTTTTTACAACTAGTAAAGATCTACTCATCACAATTTTTACTTCACCTGATCTTGACAAAATTAGTTTGAGTTTTGTTTTTAGAAAGCCTATAGTTATGAATGCTCTTTCTCCTTGTGTGATATTTTTTTTGGAATTATCCAGTTGTTGCTTGGAAATATGTTAACACTATAGGACAAAAAGCCTTTAATTATATTGATATTGGTCGGAATCTTTCATATTAGAAAAAAATGTCTATTCTTAATAGCCCTTGTTCTTGTGGTGACTCCTTTTTTTTTCGCAGTTTTGTGAATCTTCTTCAAGTCATATTGTTACTACAATACATCAATCTTTCATCATTTTTGAAACAATCCTTTTCTGAAGGCACTAAATTCCGTCCACCTCTTTATTCAAAGAAGAAAAAATTTACTAAAATAGTTGATGTTGAAGATGTGTGTTCCTGGTTGCACTTTCTCTTGGATAATTTGCATATTTCTCTAGGTGATTCGCTTTTTCAAACAAACGATAGGTATTTCCATGGGTACTAATTGTGTTGTTCAGCTTAACTAACTTTTATTTTTTCTCTTATGAATTTGAAATTATACAAAGATTAGTTTCTTGTGGTACTTGTCCCATCTTATTGCATAAATTAACTCATGTTAGAAGATATATTGATGACTTATTTGTTCCCGATCTTCGTGATTTTGGTAGCTTTCTATATAAAGACCCTAACGTTTTTGGTGGAGGAATCTATCCTAAAGACTCGTGTGAACTTAATTGTACAACTAGTGCTGATAAGTGCAGGATTTTAGACCTTTCTATAAGCTAGGCTAAGTCAGGTTTATTGGTTAATATTGTTGACAAAAGGTTGCAGCCAAAATGCAATAACTTGAACATAATTCGCATGCCTCATATTTTTCTGATATTTCAGATTATGTTAAAAATGGAGAGGTCTCTTCTCGATTCTACATGTTTTCTTATCTTTGTACTAGTAGAGATGCTTTTGTTGACTAATTAAGCAATCTAAGCATTTTGTTACTCCATAAGGATTACTTATTTAAGAAAATCATGAGAAAAGTTTGAACTATTTTAGACTATTGGTTTTATCTTTGGTATTTCATCTTTTGGTATGTTTAAGATGATTAATAATAGAGTCCAGAAAAGAGGGGAGCTAAGGAGTCGGCTTTGTTTCTAGTATTTTGTATTTTGTTTTTGTCTCAGTAATTTGTCTACATATTATGGCACTATGTAAACATGTCTACAGACCGTACTACAGCCTTATTTCCACACGTGTGGAGTAATGCTTTGATTGTCTCTACTTGTTTCCTATCAAGCTACTAAACTAGATCTTGTTTTCTGATGACTAGTTTCTGATAGATTGTTTAACAAGCATACAATCACCTTGTGGATCATTCAAAGATCCATTTATGGTCCTTAGTATTGTACTTCTCACATGGTATCAGAGCCAAGTACAAGGCCATTGATCAGTGTCTGAATCTAATCCAGTTTTAGCAGGTTTTGGTGCAAAAAACTAGTATTTAAAGGTCGAGCTGGTATCCAGGTTTTGGTGAGAGAATTTGATCCCAAACTTTTTCAGGATCAAAATGCGTACTGTTCACACATGTGGGCATCTCTGAACCAGCATTAAATAATGCATATTCGTTGGATCATATAAAATTCATCTGGTGTCAGTTTGATGTAATTTTTGGTGCAAATTCTAGGATAAGCTACCAAGATCACTTGCCATTGATTAGTTTTGAATTTGTTTCATGAGAACTAATTAATCTAGGCTAATTTCAGACCTTCTTAAAGTGGAAACTAGGTCTTGAAAGTACATCAAAGTGAATGAGAGAGATAGAGTCAGTTTTTGTCCAAGAATAGCCAAGATTGGCAAGATTTGCTTGAGAGTAGTTTTCATCTCATCTTATCTTCATTCCAGCTTTGTGAGGGAGTGATAGAACTGTGATTACAAATCCATCTGTTGGAATAGAAGTCAACATTTGAGTGAAACACTGCAAGTTAGAAACCTTTGTGAGTTTCAGGTTCAAACAAATCTATATCTTGGGTGTAGAATCTTGCTAGTAAGATGGGATCAGTGGGAGCCTACGTTCTAGAAGCTAGTGAGAGGTTAAATTCTACCAATTATGCTATTTGAAAAGTGAGAATGGAGTCACTAATGGTGCTCCAGGATCTTTGAGTTTCTAATAGATGATGAAGATGAACCTCTAGGTGCACAGGAATTAGTGAGATACAAGAAGAGGTCTAGGCTTGCACTTCACTGTATTAAGATGAATGTAAGCAATGATATTTTAAGGAAAGTATCATCATGTAAGAGTGCTAAAGAGGCTTGGGAAGCAATGATCTTTTAAGGGAAGTATCATCATGTAAGAGTGCTAAAGAGGCTTGGGAATCTTTAAAATCTACTTATGAGTCTAGTAACACTTCGAGGGTTCTCATGCTTAGGAATCAGATTCTACAAAGCATGAAGAGGAGTGATGAGAGTGCACAGGATTATGTGCTAAGAATCAAGTCTCTCAATAGGGAGTTAGCTTCCATTGGAGAGAAGATTCAAGATAGTGAGCTTGTTCAGATTGTCCTCAATGGTCTAGGGAGTGGCTTTACAAATTTGGTCCAAAGCTTTGCAATCCAAGACACTTTGCCTACTATAGAAAAGCTACACAGTGTATTAGTGGTTGAAGAGTGTAGGATGATGCATAGCAATGCAAGAATGAATGCTATTTCTCTGCAGGATGGTGATGAGAAAGCTAATTTCTCATTCAAAGGCAAGAAGAAGACCAATGGCAAGAAGAAGCACTTCAAGGAGACCAAGGAGGAGGATGAGGCTTCAAGCTCAAAGGGCAAGATCAAAGACAAGTCCAAGTACAAATGTTTTTTCTGTGGAAAGAAAGGACATTTTGCATCAGAATGTCTCAAGAAGAAAAAGGCACAAGAGAGCAAACAAAGTGACATTGCACATCAGGAGGAAGAGGAGGATGAAGAGTCATCCTTGATGGTTTCCAACAAACCACCATCATCCAAGAGCAACACCAATGATTCTTGGTGGATTGATAGTGGGGCAAGTTCCCACATGACATATCAAAAGGACATATTCTCCACCTTACTTTCTTACAATGACTTACATAGATCAATCTATACTGCAAGTAGTCAAGAATGTAAGATAAGTGGAGTGGGAACAATTTCCTTGTATGTGGGATCATCCAAAAGGATGAATCTAGATAATGTTCTTTATGTTCCTAAGTTAACCAGGAATTTGCTTAGTGTTGGCCAGTTAATGGATAATGGCCTAGATGTACAATTTAAGCATGGAGTTTGTTCCATCCTTAGAAATGATGAATGTATAGCCAAAGGCTTTAAGCAAGGTAGATTGTTTAAGCTTGATGCTAATATTGCAGTGGAGAGTGTTAACTTGGCAAAGGTGGAGCTATCAAAGGTGGAACTGTGGCACAAAAGGTTGGGCCACCCCAACTACAAAGCCATGGAATCTATGGCTACAAAGGAGCTTGCAGTTGGACTCCCCAAGCATTTGTCAAAGTGTGGGAAGAGATGTGAAGCATGCAGCCTCTCAAAGGCTCACAAACTACCCTTCTCAAGATCTACATCAAGATCAAATTCTCCTCTTGAACTCATCCATTCGGATGTTCAAAGTTTTTCACATGAGTCTAATGGTGGTGCCAAGTACTATGTAATCTTCATTGATGACTATTCTAGATTTTGTTGGATGTACCTCTTGTCTAGCAAATCAATAATGTTTGATTCTTTTGTAAAGTTCAAGACTTTGGTAGAAAATCAACTTAGTACCAAGATTAAGGTATTAAGGAGTGATAATGGAGGTGAATATATCTCCAATAAGTTGATTGACTTTTGTAGTTCTAATGGCATAAAGAGGGAGTTGTCATGTCCATACACCCCTCAACAAAATGGAGTGAGTGAGAGAAGAAATAGATCTCTTTGTGAGTGTGCTAAGGCCTTAAGGCTAGATGCTTCTCTATCCAAACCATTTTGGGATGAAGCAATAACTTGTGCTAACTACTTGTGCAATAGATTGCCAAACCAAGCCATTGGAGGAATCACACCATTTGAAGCTCTATTTGGAGAGAAGCCCAATCTCAAGGATCTCAAAGTTTCTGGATCCACTTGCTATGTACACCAATCCTTGGATAAGAGAAGGAAGGATGATGCAACATCCATCAAAGGCATCTTTGTGGGATATGGTGAGAATAGCAAAGGTTATAGAGTCTTCAATCCCATCACTAGCAATGTGATAGTGAGTAGGGATGTTATTTTTTATGAAGGACATGCTTGTGATTGGATGATAATGCTACTAATCACCTTGATTCCAAGGATCATGCTAGGATGGAGGAGGAGCTTCCAAGTGAAGAAGAACTTGAGGATCCACCTCAAGATGCAATAACTCTAAGAACTCCAAGAACTCCAAGAAGATCTACAAGGGCAAGATCCGAGCCATTGAGGCTCACCTATGATGGTCAAGGTGATCAAAGGGAAGGCTCATCATCTTTCACATCTTACACCTTTCTTACTTGAATGTTAGATGAGCCAACATGCTATGAAGATGCTTGTAAGTCTAAAAGCTGGATGGATGCTATGCAAGTAGAGTATGATGCTCTTATTGAGAATCATACTTGGGATCTTGTGGATCTTCCTCAAGGGAAGAAACCTCTTGATTGCAAGTGGGTATTTAGATTGAAGTATAATCAAGATGGATCAATAAGCAAGCATAAAGCTAGGCTTGTTGCCAAAGGTTTTTTACAAACCAAAGGCATTGATTATGATGAGACTTTTGCTCCTATGGCTAAGCTTGTTACTATCATGCTGATCATTAGTCTTGCTACAACCTTCAATTGGGAGCTATTCCAACTTGACTTCACAAATGCATTCCTCAATGGTTATTTGGAGGAAGAGATCTACATGAGGCAACCCGAGGGCTTCATCAAGGCAAAGCATGAAGGAAAGGTGTGTTTTTTGAAGAAGAGCCTTTATGGGCTCAAGCAAGCACCTAGAGCATGGTACTCTAGGCTAAACTCTTTTCTCATTTCCATCAATTTTGTAATGAGTGCTTATGATCCATCATTGTATATAAGTTTTCATGATGGCATGATCATTATTCTTGTTTTGTATGTAGATGACATTATTTTGAGTGGTAATGATCTAGATGGAATTAGAGATGTAAAAATTGCTTTAGCAAAAGAGTTTAAGATGGTAGATCTCGGCCTATTTAGCTTCATTCTTGTAACAGAGGTTATTAGAGGATGTGATTTTAGCTTCATTTGTCAATCTAAATATGCTACATCCATCCTCGATAGATTTGGAATGAAGAATTGTAAAGGCATTGAGACACCAATAAAACAACATGTAAAAGCATCTATTGGTTGTGATGAAGCATCCTTTGAGGACATCACATTATATAGAAGGCTTATTGGCTCCTTGATCTATTTAACTATAACTAGACCTGATCCTAGTTATAGTGTTGGAAAGTTAAGCCAATTCATGCAAAGTCCTCTAGTTTCACATTGGAAGATGGCCAAAAGAGTTCTTAGATACATTTCATCCACTAAAAATTTTGGCATTTTGTTTAGAGGAACTAATCTTGGCTTAAGAGCCTATAGTGACTCAGATTTTGCAGGTGACAAAGTGGATACAAGATCAACAAGTGCCTTTGCCACCTTTCTATGTGATGGAGTAGTATCATGGCTTTCCAAAATGCAAGATACCATCTCCCTATCTTCCACAGAATCCGAATACAAGGCCTTGACATCAACATGCAAGGAGGTCTTGTGGCTCAAAAGGCTATTGGTGGAGCTTCATGCCATGGAAGAGGAGATCCCTATCATCTATTGTGACAACAAATCAGCCCAATCACTTGCAACTAATCCTACATTCCATGCAAGGAGCAAACACATCAAAATTGCTCATCATTTCGTGAGGGAAAAAGTGCAAGCTAAAGAGATCAAGCTCCAACACGTGCCATCATCAAGTTGCTTGGCTGATTTGTTTACTAAATCTTTACCTAAAAATTCATTTGTCAAGCTTAGATCTTGTGGGGTCGAAGATCTTTCGTAGTATAACCCTTCCGTCTGTCAACAAAGATTAGATCACTGGATAGGTACCTAACTATGCATAGATGCTACTTTTAGTTAATTTCCTACTTTCTCCCTTAACTCTGCTCACCACTATACTAGTCCTCTTTTACTCTACTCCTCTACACTAACATTCATCATAGTTTTGGTTGAAGAGAAGGAATGGAGAAGAAGAGATTGAGAAGGGAAGAGAAAGAGAGAGATAGAGAGTGAGGGTGGAGGTTAGCTCAAATGCTCCTTATGCTTGTTAATGGAAAACCATTCACTATGGCAAACAATAAACATGGAAATAGAAAGCAATGGAAAACACAACCAATAGCAATAGCAGGTAGTGAATAGCAAATGAGGATGCTTCTCTTCCAAAAATGGTAGAGTTTCCTCCTTCTCATTAAGCATGGAAATAGTGCACAAATGGTGCCTTTTTATAAAATGGGGAAGGCCCTTGCCCCTCAATCTTATTGGCTAATATTCACAAGGATCCTATCCATTCATCTTGGACCCAACTTGTCCAAGGGTCCACAAAAAGTACATTAGAAGTCACAAGATTCATGTGAGTCCCAATTTGAACCCAACTCTAAAAAGTGATCTCTAAGTTTAAAAATGACTCTCTCAAATAACTGTTGTTGCCACTCCGGTTGTGGTTGGAGGGCGGGTAAGGCTTGCAGTTCTTTTCCCTTGATGGTCTGAGCTGAGAATGATATCTGCCAGCTGCCTCTTGATGACTCGTGGGGATATTTGGATAAAAATTCATTGATGTTCTCCTCCATGGACTTCGGTCTTCGGAAGGCCCGGCTGGTTGATATCGTACGCGATCCTCTGGATGATGTTGCTTGGCCTTGGCAAGTGGTTGCGCCTTGGCTCTGGTCTCGCGTCTCAGTGGCCGCATCTGTCTGTCCTTGGTCTTGGCCTTCGGACCCTTGATCTGGCTGAAATCCCCCTGCTGTCTGCTGGCTCTGATCTTGGCTGGTACTAGCCTGTGCAGCGTCAAAATTAGGTGGTAGTGGAATTACCACGGGGGTGGGCTGGGCCTTCGTTTCCAATGCCTTGAGGGCTTGCTTGGCTTGGGCGAGCTCTTGCGTTGCACTTGCCCGATACTTATTGAACTCCGTCTGGTAGTTGTTGAGGGTTTGGCTATAAATCTGCACCTGACACCGTAAAAGATTCATCTCTGATTAGAAAAACGGCCTTGTGTTCGGTGCAAATTGAGCTAACCAGACGAGCTTTTTGTCTTGTAAAGCTTTGACCTCTGTCCCCAGGGGCGTGTTCTCTGCTTCCAAAAGTGTAAGTTGCGCCTGGATGGGGGCAAGCCGTTGGGATGCTTCAGCTTGAAGCTCCCGCACCTTTGTGGAGGCCTCAGTCAGCGCTTTGGAGAGGCTTTGAATATATTTGTTTAGGCCCTCCTCCTCCTGCTGCAGCTTGGCAATCTCCTGGTGCCCTACTTGTTTGTGTTGCTGAGCTAGAATCAGCTCTTGCTGCAGCTTGGTGAGGTCTGCTCGCAACTGTGTATTACTCGTTGCCAACTGTAGTACCCTGCTTTCCAAAATAGCTTTGGCCGCTACCGCATCCAGGATGTATTTTCCTAGAGTTTGGTACGTTGTCGTTAGATCCGTGGGAGCAGTTGGTACACTGGCACTGGCAGGGGCTTGTGTTGTATCGGCCCCGACGACTTGTGGAATTCCATCGTCATTGTCTTCGATCAAGTTTTCATTTGTCAGTCCGATCTGGTGATGCTACAAAAATCATTGTACAAATGCGTCATCATGCAGTGATTGGCTGCCCTCGACAACCTTTGTTGGCGAAGCGGGTGGGGTGTGAGAAACAACTGTGGAAACATGGGTGAGGATGGTTTGTCCGAACGAGAGGATGGGAGGAACAGTGGGGAACTGAAGAGTGGTGTGGAGTATGGAAGAAGGTGAGGATGGAGCAGAAAGTGTCTGGCGTGGGGGTGAAAAATTGATAACTTGCATCCATGCCAGAGTGTCGGGGGACAGTTGCAAATCAGAAGGATTGAATGTGAGAGGAGCAACGGTGGTGGCAGGAGTGATGGAGGATGCGATGGTGATGGATGGAGCAGTGGACACTAGAAGAGAAGTAGGAGTGGTATCAACAGAAGAAACGAGGATGGAGACAGAAACATATGTGGATGGAACAAGAAGAGAGGTAGCGAAAACAGAAATTGGAGTGGGGGGTTGCACAGAAGAAGAAGTGGCGATGATTGATGGAGTGGTTAGTGCGGCAATGGAGACATGTCTTCGGGTAACATGTGGAGATGTGGATGTAGAGGCAGTGCCACGCATTTGTTTGTTGGCCATTGTGTTAATGACTGCAGGTTGGGAGGAGGTGGATGCTTGAGATGGTGAATAAAGGTTAGTATGTGGCACAAGGGTAGACAGGAGGGATGAGCATTGGAAACCATGCACT
The DNA here is from genome assembly GCA_029204225.1 of Diphasiastrum complanatum. NCBI lineage: Eukaryota > Viridiplantae > Streptophyta > Lycopodiopsida > Lycopodiales > Lycopodiaceae > Diphasiastrum > Diphasiastrum complanatum. The sequence continues at coordinate 42,645 of MU832708.1, forward strand.
TTCGCCTCGAGAAGTGCGTAGGCAAAGTTACACAACAGGGGGCCTGCTGCGATTCGCTCACGGTTGTTGGGTTTGATGGAGTTTGTTACTTCTCAAATAAGGAAGCTATGCCAATTGTGTGGCACAACGGAGGGGTTAGGGAATTCCAAAAAGGACTCCACTTTCTGACTCAGTAGCGTAGACTGAATTCTGTCCTTGCAAAATGTTGAAATAACCAAAAAGTTATTCAACAGATGCGTAGCCGCCTGAATGACGGGTTCCGTGATAGCTTCTATAAAGTAACCATTGTTAGTCTGGATGGGGATTTCTGGTGTGGTTTGGGTGACGAATGGTTTGATCAGAGCTTTGGCGTGGCGATGGGAGATGAGTTGATGATCACCGGACATAATGCCAACGGTGACATCGAGTCGGCTTTAATCCTGACCTTGTACGTGGTACCTTGGTACAAGAAGTGGAAACGAGCCTTGTCCTCGTCCCAGGTGGCGTAAGCGTGAAGGGTGAGGCCCATGTTAATCTCAGAATGGAAGAGCGCCAAGTAAAAACCCATTGCTTCAAGGAGGGGGGCGGCTGTCTGCAGCTATGGTTGGATCAGAGTGTCAGAGGGTAGAGGCCAAATCTACGTGGCCTCGGGGATGTCACGCTGGATCACCTATTTGGTGCCAGAGTCTTCAGAGGATGAGGAGGCCATATTAGCAATGATGATTAGTGGTTTAAAAAGTGGAAAAAAGTAGAAAAAACGGTGGAAAATAAAAAAAGATGTGGAAACAGCAGAAAACTGAGAATAATGAGTGTTGGAGGACAATGATTGTAGTTCAGAGTGCAGATCAGTGTTTAATATGAGCAGATGATAGCTGGTAGGAAGTTTGGTTAAAAACAGAAAACTTGGTATTTTCAGTGGAAATTTCGGCAGAGCTTCGCTAGCAAAGGTGACAAATGACTCAAATTCAGCCCTTATATAGCAGAATTTAGAGTGCGTATTAGGTGAAATTCACTTTCCCTTATTCCGTTCCACCCAAATTTTGGCAGGCACCTTCTTCACAAAATTCTAAGACCTCAGAGAAATCTGCGAGAGTTTAGAAGGTGATTTGACTGCTATGCGAAGGTTCTGCGAGGGTTCAGGCTGTCTGCAAGGGTTCAACTCTCGCAAGAAGTGATCGCTAGCACAACTTGTTTCTGTGATTGGATTTTCAAGATCAGTCCATGTAGGCAGGCTAATTTCACTACTCTGATTCCATTTAGGCACCTTGTGAGAGTTGGTAAGATGATCTTGATGCTCTGCGAGGTTTCTGAAAATTCTGCTTCTGGGAACTCTCGCATATACTAAAAAATGATGATTCCTCCATCAGGAACTCTCGCAGAGATTTTCATGGATGTATTTAGGTCAGATCTGGTGACTGTCCAATTTTCAAGAGCTATCTCCCAGGTGATCTTAAAAAATCATGAAAAAAGTGCTCTTTCAGAGTGTTTTTTGACGAGATCTCGAGATTTTCTGATTTTTAACTTTTGTAAACTGGTAATCAGCTTCATCCAGGCTTGATCTGACTGTTGGTAGTGCTCTGAAAGTTCTGATGGATTCTTGGTAGTAGATCCATCAGTCAATCTGATTATTTGCTTTTTTTTTTTACCCTATCAAGATCTGGATCCTCCTTGGATTCTGATGGATTTCCCCGATCTTGCCAGATCTGGCTGAATCTTGATGGATTTAGCTTGATTTGGCTTGATCTCCTTAGATCTAGCGGTGATGGCTGAGCAGATTAGCTTTTTGTAACGTGCCACCTCCAATCTGGATATATCTTACTATGGTGGCCAGTACTTGTGCAACCGGCTACCGTTGATGGGTGTGTCGAATGGCATCCCATCAAGCTGTTCTAAGTTCACGGCCCCATGATTACGAATTTCCTTGATCCTATAAGGACCTTCGCCCGTGAATTTCAACTTCCCCTTGATCGCCTTGGTTTTATACATCAAGACCAGAACTCCTGAACGAAGATCCTTCTTTTGTAATCTGCGATCATGCCAAGCTTTGCGTCTTTCCTTTTCAGCTGCCAATGCATGCACAGCTAGTAAGCATGTTTCACAGAGTTTATGCAAAGCTTCGTGGCGTAGTTGTAGATATTTGGACTCATTAAGATGTTGCGCGGTGGCAATCCTTAATGAAGGAACTAAAAACTCTACTAGCATCACAGCATCCTGACCATATACCAATTGGAAAGGTGTTTGATCAGTGCTCCCTTTATATGTAGCTTCAACTGTTTTCGTGAGCACACTATACAGGATCTTATTGGATGATTGTGCTTGCCCATTACCACGAGGATAATAAGGCGTACTGGTTCTGTGATCACGAAGAATTTATCCAACATGACCTTGATGGTCTCGTTGATGAAATGGCTTCCGCGATCACTGACTAGTTCCACCGGACATCCGAAGCGCACAATGATATTTTCATAAAGGAACTTGGCAGTGGTCCTAGCATCAGCTACTCTTACTGCCTTGGCTTTGACCCATTTGGTGAGGTAGTCTGTGGCTACGATTATGTATCGAGCCTGGGAACTCCTTGCTGCAGGGTGATTTGGACCAATATAATCCAATTCCCATTTTTCAAACAGTGCTTGGGCTAAGATTGGGTGCAGTAGATCATAGTTCAATCTCATTGGTCTCCTTGCCCTTTGGCACACATCGCACTTTTTCAAGTATTCCTCTGTGTCTTTATGAATTGTTGGCCACCAACATCCTGATTGCAGGATCTTGCGAACTGTAATGTCAGATGCAAAATGACCTCCACCCATGCCTTCATGTGAAATCGAAATGATCTGGGTGGTCTCATGAGGAAGAATACACCGCCGAAGAATTCCGTCTGGACCTCTTTGGTACAATTGGCTGGCAATCAGCTGATAAGGTCTAGCCTTCAAGATCAATTTTCGTTGTTCCGCCTTTGGTAGTGATTTGTCTGGTTGGCCCCGCATTAGATATTCAACAATGTCGGCAGCCCATTCTAGTACTGTATCCACGTAAAATAAGGCAGCATCTGGCAGCTCATCGTCGGGTTGGGTTGCAATCTCCTTTCCCTTGATTCGTGACACATGATTTGCCATGTAGTGTTGTTTTTCCTTGCGAACTACTATCCGAAAATCAAATTCTAACAACAGAAGGAGCCATCTGGTGATTCTCCCAGTGTTGCAAGTTCTATTAACGAGATATAGCAAGGGTTTATGGTCCATATAAAAAGCAAAATGTGTGGCCATCAAATAGTGTCGAAACTTCTTAACCGCATAGATCATTGCCAGTGCTTCCTGCTCTGTGGTTGAATAATCCATTTTGGTATCACTGAGCTTTCGGCTTGTAAATCGGATTGGAAAATCCTTTTTGTGTTCACTTGGCTGGGTTAAGACTGCTCCAACTGCATACTTCGATGCGTCCATATGCACGGAGAACTCAATGGACCAATTGGGTGGTCATAAGATTGGTGCTGAGACCAATGCATCCTTAATCTTCTAGAAAGCCTTTAGAGCTTCCTCATTCCAATGTGGATCCGTTGTGAGCTTGTAAATTGGTCTGGCTAACTCCGCAAAATCAAGAATGAAGATCCTATAATAGTTAGCATGGCCCATGAAAATGTAGACCTCGCGGATCGTCCCAAGTGGTGGTAGATCAATAATGATCCTGATCTTTGATAGATCTGTGGCGATCCCATGTCTTGACACTATATGGCTGAGTATCAAGCCATGTGTCACCCAGAATTGACATTTTTCTGGATTCAGGGAGATCTGATATTCGCGGCATTTTTGTAGCACCTTCTCCAAACTGGATAAGTGTTCTGAATCTGGTCCATGCACACACAGATCATCCAAGAAAATTTCCAAAAATTTTTGCAAATAATCTTTGAATGCCGCCTGCATGACTCACTGGAAAGTGCTTGGGGCATTGCAAAGTACGAATGGCATCACTTTATAGGCATAAGTTCCTCATTCTGTGGCAAATGTTGTCTTGTGCTGGTCCTGGGGGGCTATTTTCACTTGGTTGTAACCGCTGAAGTCATCCAAAAAACTGTAGACTTCGTCGCCAACTACTCTATTGAGGACACTTTCCGTAAATGGTAAAGGAATATGGTCCTTTTTGGTGACTGCATTAAGCGCCTTCAGATTCACACAGATCTGCATTTTGCCATACTTCTTGGGTACTATAACTATCGGTGATACCCATTCCGTGTTCTCGATTTCGTAAATGAAATCTGCATCCATAAGCTTCTGTAACTCTTGCTTGATCATATCTATATAATTTGGGTTGCAGCGGTAGTAACGGCTTACCTTGGGGACTAATCCGTCCACCAAAGGTATGGTGTGTTGGACTACTGTTGGCGGAATGCCCTTTAGATCACTATAGCTCCAGGCAAAACAGTCGTTATATTCCACCAACAAGGATCGTAGTCTCTTGAACTGCGTGGGTGTTAACTGCTCTCCCACATGCACTATCCTTTCTTCTTCTCCTGGTTTCGCAAGATTCATCGGCTGTGTTCACGCAGGTCCCTCGAAGACTTGTTTCGCTAGTGCTTGACTTTGATCAGGTTCTCGTTGGGCTTGCGGCATCATGATTACCACGTCGTCCAAGGTATAATTCTTGAAAGTATCAGGCATCTCGTGAACTGGATCTCGTCGAGATTCCTCTTTCAACATATTGATCTTGGCCTGACTGGTCATTTTTTTATTTTCTGTCACCTGTGTAGAAGATGACGTTGTATCTGAGTCCAACTTGATTGACTTCATGGAATCCAACACCTTATTTTTGCTCTTTTTTGTCATTTTGGTGGGTTCATCCTTGTGGTCTTTCTTCGGGACTGCTGTGACATTCACCTCATGGTTGCGAATATCAACGTCTACTGTAGCTATTGCCTCTTCGGGTAGGTCACTCCATCGGATCACCTAGTTATAGTGTTGCTTCAATTGATTCTTCTTATTTGCAGGTGCCTTGGGTGGATCGATCCTTGAGACTTTTGCCATAGCAGACCTTTGTGGTGGTTGAGCTGGTACCTTCTTGGTTCTGTAACGATCTGGGTCCATGTGGTGTAGGACTTGTTCATCAGTCAGCTCAATCTCCTTATTATAAGTTAGAGCATATTGCCAAGGGACCAGATCATCGTCCACTGGGTTCTCAATCGGCTCCGCTGACAGCCATGCTATATTTATCATATTCACTCCAAATGTGATTGGTGTGTCCATAGTGTAACATTTGGGTGAAAATGTACTCGATTTTGGATCTGATTCATATTGACATGTCTGGCAGTCAATAGTTGCTAATGCATCTGTCCATCTCATGACATTCGTCTCTGAATGATAGTGACCTCCCTCGGCTGACCTTGGGCGATCAATCGTATGATCTGTCATGGATGATCCGTCATCAGCTTTGGGTGCAATAGGTTTCACCGCCCATGTGGTTGGATCTACCTTTACAGCCTGTTCTCTGATCTCGAAGGTGAGTTTCTCTGTACCCCAATTGTGTACTACTTGCGCAGTCCTCAACCATGGTCTTCCCAGTAAAACACGGTATGCAGATGGAGGTTCATGTATATCCATGACCACAAAAGTAATCACATACTGCATGTCTGCTATCTTTATGGGAATATCAACAACTACACCTTTTGGTTTCACACAGGATTGATCGGCTAGCTTGATGGCGAATCCGGTTGGCTTCAATCCTTGTAAACCTCATTTTTTGTACAAAGTAGTGGAGATCAGATTGACACCCGATCCTCCATCTACCACTGATGCCTCGTCCTCGCATCTCTTGTGTTTGATTGGCAAAGTGATGTTGTGTTCCTCACTTTCCCATGCTGCTTCGATGTGGAGAACGTTACTTGTCTCATCATAGCTCGCACAATATATGGGCTCGGGCGCTACTGGCTCCTCATCCACTTTGGCCCATTCAACTAGAAGTCTATTCGCTTGTGGTGCAATCCGCAGTAGTTCTTCGAGTGGTAAACTAACATGGCTTGACAACAAAAGTGTGAGCCTTTCAGTGCATGGTTCCTCGGGCTCCACCATGTGAAAAGGTGGTTCATGTTGGTGCAACCGATCATTCTGATCAGTGTGCAGTGGTGAGCCCATTTGCGATTCATGTTCGAAGCTGACTGGAGGTTCTGTGGGATTGTTTTGTTCTTGTTCTTTTTTCTCCTCTTGTGCTTTTTGTATCTAGTGTCTTATTTTTTGGTACTGTCTTCTCTCTTCCCTAACATTTGGATATGGTGCTGAAGTTGAGGGTTGGTCGTCAGTGACCGATGGTGGTGGTGAGGGAGCCACTTCCTTTCTCTTATGTGCTCGCATAACAGCTAAGACAGGAGCGTGGTCTTGTCGACCTTTCGATGGCATCCCCGCTGGAACTGTTGGGTGTTGTATGGCAATGAGGTTAAGAGGTGCACTGGTTCTAGGTTTAAATGGAGAATTCTTGAAAGAGTCTCCATAATCGCAATCCTGACAGGAGGTTGTATATTGTCCCTTGTAGGGACATTCTGCAATTCTGTATCCCTCGCCGCATCCGTAGCAACCGTAATTTCTTCCACCTTGATGTTGAGTTTGAGATGCATAGGCTGAAACATATTCATTTATGGTAGGATCCATAAATGGTTCATCTGGTCTGTACCACTGCTGCTACTCAGGTTGAGGTGGCATTTGCATTTCTTGTTCCGTTGCTGTCAGGTTTACATGGGCCACTTGTTGATTGGCTGGCCCTGGTGGAGCAGGTAAGGCCATGCGTTGTGGTTGATTGGGTGCGTCGTACCTTGGTGCCACGTTAGGTGCCTCTTGATGATAAGGATAAGAAGTCTGATAAGGACTTCTCTTCTGTTGAACAACTCTGGGATTAAACGGGCAAAATGTCGTATTGTGCGATGTTGCATTGCACAGATGGCAGATGTGTCAGTATCAGATTTTGCTTTAGGACTGGGCACTCGTTCGCTGTGTGGTTTTGTGTGCATACTGAAAGGGAATGCCATGCCCTCGCAATACATTTTATTGGAGGATTTTATTTATTTACACTTTGTTGGGAATACAACCAACAGATCTTCAATTGGAGTTATTGATAAAAGCATTGTGATCTCCAAGGCTAGATTTGAGGAGGAGTGTGAAAAATTGCCTACTTTGGCAAATCTAGCCATGTAGAATATTGTACATTTTGTCAATATTGTTTGTTGATTACTTGAATGGCCAAAGTGCCACTTGTACATACACACCTAAAGTAGGTTACCATGAGTCAAGAGGAGTGGTTGTGTCCATTTGTTAGTGATTCCTACTTTGTAGGATCTAGACCATGATTTATGATGAGATTTGTACTAACCATGCACCTACCAAACATGACTCTTGGATCTAGGCTAGGGTTTTCACATTAGGGCAAGAAAGTGGAGTCTACTTCCTTATTACATGCTGGATTTTCACCTAACTTAGCAAAGGAAGTGTGTTTTACTATGTATTCCCATTCTCCATAGTGAGAAGATAGAAACTTTTTGGAGCCTCCAGGAAACACTCAAGTTTCCTCTCATTGTATGGTGATTACTCTTGATTTCCAATGAAACCCAGCTTTGTCACTTTGTAAACATTGTCTACAGGCCGTACTACAGCCTTGTTTCCACACGTGTGAAGTTGGATTACACTTATTGATCAATGCTTTGATTGTCTCTACTTATTTCCTATCAAGCTGCTAAACTAGATCTTGTTTTCTGATGACTAGTTTCTGATAGATTGTTTAACAAGCATACAATCACCTTGTGGATCAAAATCAAGGTAGGTCTTTTTGGACAGACTTTTCACAAGAGAGAGAGAGAGTCCGATTCAGGGGGCGAGAGAGAGAGAGAGAGAGAGAGAGAGAGAGAGAGAGAGAGAGAGAGAGAGAGAGAGAGAGAGAGAGAGAGAGAGAGTGAGGTGTTGAAGAGAGAGAGCTCTTTCTTCTAATAAATTGACAAAATCGCGAGCGATCTTTCTCTCACTCTTCTTGGTAGTGAATACGACTAAAGCGAGAGAGCATTTGCATTATGCTTCATTAATTGAGCTTGTTCTAACAAAGAAGCAGATTCGTGCAAATTTCATTACAGCAACAAGTTTATAATCAGGTGAGAGTCATGCCATTTGCATAATGACGATCAATCCAATCTTTCCTGATGAATACTTTCGGTATTCATGTTTTACTCTACCATTGCATTAGTTCGCTACCATTTATGTTTTCTGCTTGAATATGCTTGTCTTTGTTACCATTGTTGTCTCGAGAAAATGGTAAGGATTTTCAAATCCGTTAAAGAATGGCTTCTTTTGAAAAAAACCGCTCGCTCGTCTAACAGATTATTGCTACGTAAGGTGAGAATGTAGGCTGTTGTGAGATGTTTGTTGAGAGATCAAGATGAGCCGAGAGTAGGGAGAGGTGAGAGCGCGCAAGATGGGTGAGAGAAAGAGGAAGGAGATGGTGGGTGGAGAGAGAGGATGAAGGTGGAGAGAAATGGTGGGTGAGAGAGATGGCGGGTGCCCTATGGGTGGGGAGAGAGGAACTATCAACTGGAATCAAACACTTGCAATGATTGACTGCACAGCAGGTTATATGTGTCAACAAGATAATCAATCAGATTTGAGCGAGATTTCATTATTGGATCAAACTTTGGATACACTGATCACTTTTCCATTGAATTTGCTAAATGTAACTTGCATACCAATAGAGCCTATACCAAATCTGATTGAAGATGAACTCATTCTTGTGAGTCATGCCTTGAATTATGATGATAATGCAGGACTTACTGATGAGCAGATTCTAAATCATATGGATCCGACCAGATTTGGAGTGCGTAATATTCCTGTTGAACCAACAATAAAATTGCCAAAAGCAGTTATACTGAAGAAAGACAGGATCACAGGTTCAATGACAAAGAAACAAGCCAAGCAACATTATAATACAGTCCTAAAATGGGAAAATCCTCCTCAAAAGGTTGATTCAAATAATGTGCCAGCCTTACTGGATAAAGACAAAGGAAAAGTCAAGGATGATTCTGCAAGTCAGAGTTCTAGCAAGACATCACCGTCTAGGAAGTCTTCACCTTCGAAGAAGAGTTTATCTTCTCGGAAGTCATCACATCCACAATCAATTCCTGCTAAAAAGGCTAAGCGAAGATCCAAGTCAAATCCTTTTGACAAAGAACAAGCAGATGTAGTCCAGCATGATATGCCCGAACATTTTATACACTATACACTGGATGATGTGGTTATCATGTTACCAAAAGCACATCATGAATCCGAAGAACAAGTGCCAGAATTAATTGAAAGATGTTTATGATGGCCCAGCTAGGACACAGCCTATGAATCTTGCTGGACCAGTAGAACCAGAAAAGATTGTACAAGTTGGATCACAACTTAATCCTGAACAGTTTCAAGCGCTACGAACGTTACTAATTAAGTATCAAGATTGCTTTGCATGGACTTCTAAAGATCTCAAGGCTATTCCGACATTAGTTATTGAACACACCATAACTTTAATACCTGATGCAGTTCCAAAGGTTACAAAGTTCTATCGCTGTAATCCTAATGTTGCGGATCTGATCAAGAAAGAGCTTCAGAGATTGCTTGACACCGATTTCATTTATGAGATCAAGCATACCGAATGGATTTCACCGATTGTCATTGTTCCTAAGAAGAATGGGAAATTGAGAATTTGTGTAAATCTCAAAGCCTTGAACAAAGTGACGCGAAATGATCACTTTCCTTTACCTTTTACTGAAAGCATTTTGGATCACCTTGCTGGAGCGAAAGCCTATACTTTTCTGGATTATTTAGTGGTTACAACCAGGTCAAGATTGCACCCGTAGATCACCACAAAATAGCTTTTTCAACAGAATGGGACACCTATGCTTATAAAGTAATGTCGTTTGGACTCTGTAATACACCAAGTTCGTTCCAAAGAGTGATGCAATTTGCTTTTAAAAATTATTTATAGAAATTTCTTGAAATTTACTTGGATGACCTTGGAGTCCATAGCACAGATACAGACACCCACTCATTGGATTTTGTTGAGTACCTGATGCTAGGACAACCAAATGACTCTTTGACAAAAGTACAAAAGAGACAATTGATTCATAAGGCTCAACCTTGTCAATTGATTGCAGGACAATTGCATCGTTGTGGATCAGACAATATTCTACATATATGTGTTTTAGCACATAACATCCCAGATTTAATCATGTTTTCACATTATGGCATGGGTGGACACTTCTCTACAGATATTATTGTTCACAAACTTTTGCAATCAAGTTGTTGGTGGCCTACGTTTCATAAGTGACACAGAAATTATATTCAGACATGTGATGTTTGCCAACGAGCACGGCGGCCTACTAGACAGAACTATGAACCCTTACATTCGGTTTTATCGCAAGCGTCAATTGAAAAATGGAGGCTGGTTTATATTGGTCCTATTCATCCTGTCGCGCGAGGATCTCAGGCCCGATACATTATCGTAGCAACTGATTATATGACCAAGTGGATTGAAGCCAAAGTTGTCAAAGTTGCCAATGACTGCATGAAGAGATGAGACCTATTTATTGTTGACCTACATGGGGGTTGCATGGTTTCATGCACAGGACACTACTCTCTATATAATGAGGTAGGGATTCTCCCATCGACATATTGGGTTTAGGTTACCAGTTTCTCTCTTCTCCTCTTGCTTCACATGGCATGGTGTGATGCCACGAAAATGTTAAATATTGAATATCAACATAAATATGGCATGATATACTCGAAAATGAAGATATGAGCTGGTTAAGTATAAATCATGAAGAGGCCTAAGTCATTTTTTGGGAATATATCTCCTAAGTACTTGCCTTGTAATTAAGGGCAAGACCTTTAAAAGGAAAAGACATTGTCTTGGACAACCTTTACTAGGTCGTCCATACGAAATGACTATATACAAAAAGACATGATAAACTAGAGTAACTTTAACTCATAGTTAAGTATACCTCCTATGGTATAGTTGAACATATTTTCAGTCTAATTGTTAACTAGACTCTTTCGCGGGAGCGACGCACCTGTTGTTTTAGAAGTGTGTTTATTCATCCCTTAGAACTTATTTTGATCACACACTTCAGTCTTGATCATCAAGAGAGAGGAGTTTATGCTTATGTAAGAGATTGAAGAAGTCTGGGGCACCTGTGGCAGATGACGAAGAACCAGACGACCAGCCCTAGTGGCTTCGATCCACACAGAGAAAGCCAAGAACCTAGTGGCTGAAGTATATGAGTTCGACAAGTACCACCGTCAACTCACAATGCAGCTTATTACCTCGGAGAGGAAATCACTCGACTCTCTGAAGGAGTCCTTCGAGAAGATCGATTCGCTCAAATCAGACAACACGAAGCTGATCGAACGACATCGTTCTCTCAAAACATAGCTTCAGACTTTAATAAAGGAAGCCGATTCTTTGAAGCAGACCAATAAGGCGATTCAGATCAAGTCTGACAATTTTCAGACTCAAAATGATTCTTTGAAGCAGCAACTTTTGGCTGCAAATCAACATAATGTTGCACTCCAGAAACATCTACAGGAGGAGCGAATGACAAGATTAAAGGCAGAAGCTGCTTTGTCCCTGAGCACCACTGCAGGGTCAATAACTGTTGATCTCACGAAGCAGAACCAGCTCTAAGGCCAGATGCTCAAAAATTTTCGAGTCGAGTTCTTACAACCGCTCGAGGATGCGAAGACTCTTGTCGAGGAAGAGTCGGCGGAGCTGAAGGAGCTCTCTAGTGATGCCACCCCATCTTGTAGCGGGCCCGATGCACACGATGACTACCTTCAGGCCCTACTGCGAACTGATGAACTTAGACAACAACTCCAAGCGGAGCCTCGGACCAATTAAGATTTTTGGAGGCTGTCGCGAAGATTGACCAGCTCGAACAGGAGCTGTCGAACCAAAAGCGACAAATGGAAGATCAGAAGCTGGCTACTAAGTTGCAAAATCAAGATTTGGCAACTACACAGCCAAAGCGAATGCGATGAACTCAGTCGAAGGTATGTGCTGACAGATTTCGTGCATTTGCTAAACGCTTTTGGAAATGGTGTCCACATGCTTTTAATATCTAGTTCAATGGCGTGTGAATTACATGACGCTACCAGGCGCAATAGGCATCGCCTTCAACAACTGGAAGCGACCGAGAAGGACGACTTTCTCTGGTTATGGGCCCAGCTCCCTATCGAGCAGAAAGGATGTCTCTGCTGGGGCATAATCAAGGGTAAATTGCAGGTCGTATCTTTCGAATCGGCAGAGTTATACATAGGCTCTTCGGCTATGTATGCTCTCGAATATATTCAAATCAAAGAACTTCAATTTTTGAGGAACGAAGATAATAAGCGACATTTTTGGAAGCGAAAGTCGCAGTTTCAGCTGTACAAACCACAAGCTATTGCAGATTTAGGCGCATTCGACAATGCAGGTCTGCTGATTAATATCAATATGGCTTATCTGGAATTATTCAGTCTATATGTGGATTGTGAGTGAAACCGTGCAGAATATTTTGCGGAGATTTGACATAATTTGCAAGATAGAAGGAAGTCATTCCGTTATAAGCGATTCTGTACATATACATTTTGGCAGTTTGGTACCTTTGCGACGAAGACATTATTTTTTGTTCAAAATCTTTATGTTAAAAGCAATTTTATTAGATTTTCAGCTCGTTGCTGTAAAGAAATCACTCTATGAAGTGATTCAGACAAAGATACCAAGTTAACCCAGGAGCTATTCGATGGAACATTACTCCCGGTTAAGTTAGAAGAATTCGGCAACTTACCAGTTGGCCGCTATACCAAATCGAAAGAAGACTTGCTCTTGATCGAAGCTCAATAGAACTTGGAGCTTGCTCAAAAGTTATATGAAGAACTGAATCATTCCTGAATATTCATTCGTGTCTTTGTCATGGTGATGTTCCTATGGGATGCTGAATTTTTGAAGCTTAAAGATGTTTTGAAGTTTGATTCCAGTTTTCATCAGCAATTCAAAGATCAACTCAAAACGACTATTCAATTAAAGAAACAGCAAGACACATATTCTCTAAGATGAAGAAATATCTAAAGGACGAAATACACAAAGAAATATCTTTTCACCTCAACGAAAATCTGACGAACAAAAATGTTTCTCGCATAATCCTCGAAATAAAGATGATATGTTACGAGGATGTTTCACATTTGAGGAAGGAGATATGTGATGCCATGACAATGTTAAATATTGAATATCAACATAAATATGGCATGATATACTCGAAAATGAAGATATGAGCCGGTTAAGTATAAATCATGAAGAGGCCTAAGTCATTTTTCGGGAATATATCTCCTAAGTACTTGCCTTGTAATTAAGGACAAGACCTTTAAAAGGAAAAGACATTGTCTTGGACAACCTTTACTAGGTCATCCATACGAAATGACTAGATACGAAAAGACATGATAAAGTAGAGTAACTTTAACTCATAGTTAAGTATACCTCCTATGGTATAGTTGAACGTATTTTCAGTCTAATTGTTAACTAGACTCTTTCGCGGGAGCGACGCACCTGTTGTTTTAGAAGTGTGTTTGTTCGTCCCATACAACTTATATTGATCTCACACTGCAGTCTCGATCATCGAGAGAGAAGAGTTTATGCTTATGTAAGAGATTGAAGAAGTGAATAGAGTTCTGTGAGTTATTCTCTCTTATTTCTGTTCTCCGCACTACTGAGTGTGAGTGATCTTGAGTCTGCTAACAATCTCTAATGCATTTCATGAATTACTCTCTGATCAGACGAATGCTCTAGTGCATTACAATCGTTTGTTGTGTTTCCGTAAAGCATGCCCTAAAGAACTGTTTTTAAACCATCTTATTTGCCTATCGCGAATACTTTCTTTTCGGCACTCGAATAACGACGATCTTTGGTACAGTCTAGCACGATCATCAAATAAAGCTGTATGAATACATATGAGATGACAGTCCCTGTCTGAAGAATTGAATCTCTGATCTATTTGACATAAGTTTCTAATGCATTCTAAAGCTCTTTGTGTTCTTTAACCATTAAGTTGGGCTTTAGTTGTTGATGACTTCTTTCTAGAAAGGAATAGTTCGCGAACGCGAGTAATTAATTGTCTGCACAGTCGCGAATACATCGAACAATTCTCGATTTTTTGTTGACAACTTAATCAGCCAGAGTGTAGTATTGTTGTACTACTCTGATAACATCTCATCTGTAGAACGCACTTCATCCAATTCAATAGAGGCCATATTGTTGTTCAGAATCAATCGAGGTCATATTGTTGTTTTGAATCTATTCAATAGAGGCCATATTGTTGTTCTGAATCTCCATCTATCCCAAATATAAGTAATATTGGTTTTCTTTTAATGTCTGTCAACAACCAGAATAACACTCGAAACCACTTGCCATAATTGTACCAAAAACATAACTTTCTAGCGATGTCCTCTGTGGAAATGACATTATTTACTATAAAATCTATATTAACCCTGTTAGTATAGTACGACACATGGCTTGGGGCTAGGTCCAGGTTTGATCTAGGATTGGTTGGGCGGTTTGGCTCCATAGTCTCTTCTATTGTGTTCTCTTATCCTCATGTTAGGGGCAATCCTCTAGGGTCTTAACACATACCATGGAAACTTGCTCATCTCCCTATTGGAATTTCAGATTCTTGAGCCAAGTTTCCTCTCATCTCTTGTATTCATTCATTGTGGCTTGGGAGTGAATGGTTAGGGTATTGACTAGCCTCTTCATGTTGGTTGGGTGGTTTATGCTCCACAAGTGTCCTTTTGGTTTGCATGTGACAGGATTCTTGAAGATCTTCACTTGGCGATCGTAATACATATACACACGCATGCTTACACAAATGCATGCATACACACAAACACATCCTTAGGCATACACACATACATGCATACACACACACGTGCTTACACATATACATGCATACACACACACATGCTTATGCATAGACACATACATGCATACACACACACACATACACACACACATGCTTATGCATACACACATGCATGCATGCACACTCACACCCTAACACACACATATACAAACAAACATACATACATATACAAATATTCCCACGTGCATGCACAGATATATGCACTCTCACGAATACACACACATACATAAACACATAAATACACACACATACCTTGTGTTGATTTTCACACGTGTGAACTGTCCACTACATGTACTTGTGATCTCCTAAGGTGTGTAGATGCACCAAGATCAAGACTAGATTGAGATTCAAGATCAATCTTGAATCCTATGGCAAAAACACACTACTACATGCATTCAATCACTTCCAACTCTCACTCACACGTGTGGGAAGTATTCAAAAAATAATCTAAGTAAAAACAAGCTGCTCTCCTCGGGTAGAGAGAGAAAATGCATCAAGAGCTCTCGGGTAGAGAGAGAAAGCTAGAAATCCAATAACTCACAAAATCCATGAAATCACCAAATCAATTGATTTCAAAATGAGGAGTACAATGATACTAGTAGGTCCACGAGCTACCACTATGCTTAACTATGATTGGACCACATTTTGTCACCTCTTGATCCTATTGGATCATTGATCTATGCACCTCTTAATTCTATTGGACTATATTCAAGCACACCTCAATTTCCTATTGGACCTCACAAGGTTCCACCTCTATATCCTATTGGACCTCTTGGAATTCATTAAACAAAAACTTTACACTTGTCTACACTCTAATTAGCAAGTGTTTAGCCTCTTACTCTATTTTGGCTCAATAGTGACATTACAAGTGGAAATGCGTAATTTGCCATCTATGCCAAATTTATTCCTATCAACATCCTACACCTAGATGCTTGATGTAAAAAACATAAGACCCCTATATCTAACATAGATAATCTTTTTCAATTCTTCACACTCCTCCTAAAAGATTATCTATGAAGATTTGAGCATTGATCTTGATATAACTCCAAGATTAGATCTATGCTTGATGAAAGCACTTCCCTTCGATCTTCCACGAAAATTTAAAGATTTCACACTGGATGACGTTGTTATCCAGTTACTGCAGCCACACCGCGAACCTACACCTAGTTCAAACTCCTTTGAAGGACCTGCTAAGACAATTTCACTAAACCAGCTTTCTGATCTAAAGACGTTACTCTACAAATACAAGGATGTATTTGCATGGAATTATACAGAAATGAAAGGAATCCGTAGATCGGCAATACAAGAGGACGAGTTGACATGCTCCAAATAGATTTCTCCTCCAATAAGCTTTTCTCTCACAAAATGGTGTGCCACTTCTATGTGTTTGCTTCTTGCATGAAATATGGGATTATTGGCAAGAGCTTGGGCCGAGATGTTATCACACTTGATCATTGGTAGATCATCCTCCTTGATGCACTTTAGTTCCATTAATAACCTCTTGATCCAAAGCACTTCTTTGGTAGTTGTAGTGAGTGCTTTGTACTCGGCCTCACATGAAGAGAGAGATATAGTATCTTGCTTTTTGGAAAGCCAAGATATTAGATTGCCTCCAAAAAAGATAGTGTATGCACTAATAGACTTTCGATCCATTTTGTCACTTGCAAAGTCCGAATCCGAGTAGCCAATAATGGATAGATCTTCACCATAATCACAAGATGAAGATACATATCTTAAAATCCTCTTGGCCATCTTCCAATGATGGATCTTAGGTTCTTGCATAAATTGACTCAATTTGTGGACACAAAAACTAAGATCGGGCCTAGTAATGGTAAGCAAATCAAGGAGCCTACAAGACTCCTAAAAAGTGTGATGTCCTCAAAGGATCTTTCATCACCTTTATTAGGATCTTTTACAATTTGCTCCATTGGAGTATCTATGCTCTTAGAATTTTCCATATGGAATTTTTTCAACATAGAGTGAGCATATCTAGATTGGCATATAAAGACATGATTTTCATAAAAATCAATTTCTAGGCCTAGGATGTAATGTATCTCTCCTAGATCTTGCATTTTAAACTCACATCCAAGTGCTAGCTTGGTTTCATCAACTAGCTTGATACAACTTCCACAAAGAATAATGTCATCAACATAAATTAGAAGAATGACAATATTGCTATCAACAAACTTTAGATACATGGAAGGATCATAGTCACTAAGAGTAAATCCTAGTGAGATAAGAAAAGAGTTAAGTCTTGAATACCATGATCTTGGTGCTTGCTTGAGTCCATAAAGACTTTTGAAGAGCAAGCACACTTTGGACTCATCCTTGATGAATCCTTGAGGTTGTTCCATATAGATCTCCTCCTCAAGATAACCATTTAGAAAAGCATTGGATACATCTAATTGGAACACCTTCCACTTGAAAAAACAAGCAAGAGAAATAAGAATTCTTATTGTCACCATCTTTGCTACGGGTGCAAAGGTCTCCTCATAATCAAGACCATGGATTTGAGCAAATCCTTTGGCACATAATCTTGCTTTATGCTTGTTGATGGTGCCATCATGATTGAACTTGATCCGAAATACCCACTTGCAACCAATCACATGCTTGTTGGAAGGAGGATCCACAAGCTCCCAAGTATTGTTGGTGATCAATGCATCATACTCTTGCTTCATGGCATCATACTACTCCTTGGTATTGAGTGCCTCTTGTACATTCTTTGGCTCTTCATGAGACATAAAAAACATAATTAGTGGAATCAAGATCCACTTGTTTGCCTTTGTCAACATATGAGATCCTCTTAGGCTCAGATCTATCTCTCATGGATCTTCTTGGTGAAAAAATCCGAGGAGAGTCTTCTTCAAATCTCGACCCCATCACATTATGATTGTCTTCAAAATCAATAATTGATGATGCATCCATAGATTTCTTGATCTCGGCCTCTTCAAATGATGAGTGTTGATCTTCATGAAAGACAACATCTCTACTTTCAATAACTTGAGAAGTAGAGAGTATAAAGGCTCTATAGGCCTTCTTGGTGGATGAGTATCCAACCATGATCCCTTTGCATGCACTAGGATCTTCCTTCTTCCTTGTTTCCAAGGGAATATGGACAAAGCATAAGCATAAACTCTAAGGTGATCAACCTTAGGCTTCTTCAAAAATAAGATTTCATATGGTGACTTTCCTCCAAGAGCTATATGTGGGAGCCTATTGCAAAGATAATTTGCACAATTAATGGCTTCTCCCCAGAAATCTTTGGGCAAAGATGCCTCAATTCTCATAGATTTTGCACATTCACATAGAGATCTATTCTTTCTCTCGGCCACTCCATTTTGAGATGGAGAGTAGGCACAAGAAAACTCTCTTTTAATGCCTTCAAGCTCACAAAAGTCTTGAAATTTATTGGAGATATATTCACCACCTCCATCACTTCTAAGAGCTTTAATCTTGAATGAGAATTGCTTCTCTACATAAGCTTTGAAAATAAGGAAATGATCAAACACCATAGATTTTGAAGCAAGAAGATATATCCAAGTGAATCTTGTGTAATCATCAATGAAAGTAACAAAACAAGTGGCTCCTCCCTTGCTTGTAGTTGATGAGAAATGCACATCCGAGTGGATTAACTCCAAAGGATGCTTGCTTTTGATAGAAGATCTTGTAAATGGCTTT
The DNA here is from genome assembly GCA_029204225.1 of Diphasiastrum complanatum. NCBI lineage: Eukaryota > Viridiplantae > Streptophyta > Lycopodiopsida > Lycopodiales > Lycopodiaceae > Diphasiastrum > Diphasiastrum complanatum. Next base: position 61,240 of record MU832708.1, read on the forward strand.
TTGTGAGATTTAGCAATAGCACAATCCTCACAAGGCTTGATCTTCTTGGAGAATGACTTTGGCAAGCCAATAGCTTTGGATTCTTTGATCATAGAGAGCATGGATTTGTAGTTGGGATGTCCCAACCTCCTATGCCATAATTCCTCCATAGAGAGCTTGTTCACAAGAGCAACATTACAAGCATTCACATACTCATTTGGATCTAGTTTATAGATGCCACCAAATCTAGATCCTAATGCAAGTATCTCATCATTCTTCTTGATAGTGCAAGTATCAACATTGAATTTTACATCAAGGCCATTATCAAGCAATTGGCCAACACTAATAAGATTCTTGGTAAGCTTAGGCACATAAAGAACTCTAGAGAGAGAAAGAACTTTAGAGGATGCAAGCTTCAAGGGAATGTTCCCTATGCCTTCAATAGGACATTCGAAATCATTCGCAGTGTATATTGATTTCTTCACTCCATCATAAGGTGCAATAGAAGAGAAAGAGTCCTTGGAGCTACACATATGTGAAGAGGCTCCACTATCAATATACCATAGGCCGTCCTTCTTGAAAGGAGTAGATGAGAAACTAGAGACCATAAGAGATCCCTCTCCATCACTTGCAATAGTGTCTTCCTTCTCATTGGTAATATTGGCTTGCTTGAGTTGATTCTTCTTTTTGAAGCAATTGGTGGCATAATGACCTTTCTTGCCACAATAAAAGCACTTGATCTTCTTCTTCTTCTTGAGCTTGGATGATGAAGCATTAGAGGAATCATCTTCCTCCTCATCTTTGTCTTTGGATTTGACTTTGTCCTTGCTTGAGGATGCTTGATGTTGGTTCTTGCTCCTCTCTTTGTGGTTATCCTTGGCAAAGAGAGCTTTGCCATCATTATGAGTGAGAGAAAGCTTGTCCATCCTCAAGAGCTTATACTCTTGTCTTGATTCTTCTGAAATTAGCACACTTTGGAGAGCCTCCAAACTTGGTAGCTCCTCCTTAATGGCATAGGATTGGACAAGATTATCAAATTCACTTCTCAAGCCATTGAGAATGACTTGAACTAGCTCATTTTGATTGATGAAATCACCAATACAAGCAAGCTCTCTAGGAATATCTTTTACTCTCAAAACATAACTAGATGCACTCTCATCACTCTTTTGGCTACTTTGAAAGATTTGGTTCCTAAGAGTGAGAAGCCTAGAGGTATTCTTAGCCTCATAGATAGTCTTGAGACAATCCCAAGCTTCTTTGGCTGTTGTACAAGTACCTATCTCCCTCAATATCTCATTAGAGACATTCATCTTAATGTAGTGGAGAGCCATCATAGCTCTCTTTTTGTATTTTTGAACCTCTTGAAGAACTTGTGGTTCTTCTTCAAGGCCAAGAACTATGTCCATCACGTCTTGAAGGATCAAGATGGACTCCATCCTCATTTTCCAAATTGAATAATTTGAAGTGGTCAATCTTTCACTTGGTTCCAACAAGGATGAACCCATTGAAGACATTTGAAGTGAAGAAAACTCAGATGATGAACAATAAATGTTGTTACACACTTTCAATAGGATCCAATAATTGAGTACTATCTCCTCCTATGAAAGATCTTACAACAATTTGTGAATTGATTCTCACTAGCTACACAAATCTCTCTAAAACAAGATCTATTTCACATCAAATGATGGAGTATAGGCAAAGTTAGGATCCAACACTCTTAGCACGTGTGAAATACACTAAGAAACCAAATTTGACTCAAATACAATGATATTGCATGAAACAAAATGGCTAAGATCTCAAAACAGTGTCTAGATCACATATAGATGAGATTGGCAAGCATACAACTGTGATTTTGGATCAACCAAGCAATCTCTTGACCAACCCAAATGTGTCCACCCAGGTCTAGGTGCCCTACCTAACCCTCTTCAAAAGCTTATAACTTTTGATTGGCTCAACCAAATGGAATGAAATTGATTGCAACAGAAACTAGACAAAAATAGCTTCAAAACAAGCTATCAAGCAAGATAAATGGATCAAACATGAGAGAGAACTTCCAAACTGAAATTGGATGTTCCTCACACGTGTCTGAGCACTTGATTCCGTACAGTACCAGGTCAGACCCAATCAATGTCCTTTTGATCTCTTTTGATCCAAGATTGAACAAGATAGCTAGGAAAATGGGCCTTGACAACTTCTAGCTCAAGATTGATGAAAATTTTTCACTTAGATGGATCAAAATGCATGGTAACCTTAGGTAGGCTCTGATACCATGTTGATTTTCACACGTGTGGACTGTCCACTACATGTACTTGTGATCTCCTAAGGTGTGTAGATGCACCAAGATCAAGACTAGATTGAGATTCAAGATCAATCTTGAATCCTATGGCAAAAACACACTACTACATGCATTCAATCACTTCCAACTCTCACTCACACGTGTGGGAAGTATTCAAAAAATAATCTAAGTAAAAACAAGCTGCTCTCCTCAGGTAGAGAGAGAAAATGCATCAAGAGCTCTCGGGTAGAGAGAGAAAGCTAGAAATCCAATAACTCACAAAATCCATGAAATCACCAAATCAATTGATTTCAAAATGAGGAGTACAATGATACTAGTAGGTCCACGAGCTACCACTATGCTTAACTATGATTGGACCACATTTTGTCACCTCTTGATCCTATTGGATCATTGATCTATGCACCTCTTAATTCTATTGGACTATATTCAAGCACACCTCAATTTCCTATTGGACCTCACAAGGTTCCACCTCTATATCCTATTGGACCTCTTGGAATTCATCAAACAAAAACTTTACACTTGTCTACACTCTAGTTAGCAAGTGTTTAGCCTCTTATTCTATTTTGGCTCAATAGTGGCATTACAAGTGGAAATGCATAATTTGCCATCTATGCCAAATTTATTCCTATCAACATCCTACACCTAGATGCTTGATGTAAAAAACATAAGACCATAGATAATCTTTTTCAATTCTTCACACCTTGGACACTCGTCAACGAACATCGGCTTGCCTCCTAAACCATCGGCCTCCATCCAAACCATCGGCCGCCACCTAGATCGTCGTCAACGACGGGCATACCCAATTACGTCCGCCTTCAATCATCAATCTCTTGTTCTGAGCATCATCCACGCGTCTCGACCACAAGCCACCACCTACATTGTCGGCCGCCGATGGGCACTCTTTACTAGTATATATATAAAGATATTTGAGAGAGTGTGTGTGTGTAAGGGTGTTGTTAAACCACTCTACTCTCCCTATGTCACACCTAGACCCTACTCTTTGCTTATTCATACATACAATACATATGCACACACATACACAACGTAAGGTATATCAAGATTTCATGATCTGTAAAACAGGAGCTGAAGCAACTATTTCTCAAAGCATTGGTTCAATTCATCATTCCACTTAATAGGCTCACTAGGTTGACCTCTCTTTTTCTTTTTATTAACTCTACCTTTAGTCAAATTATCTAAAGGTGCTGCCACTTTTGCATAATCTTCAAGTGACTTATGAAAGAAAACTGTAAAACCGAGAAAAGATTTAACTAACCGTCTTCGGTATCAGCCACTCAAGCACTATCTTGACCTTACTCTCGTCAATCTCCAACCCACTACGGGTGATCTTATGACCGAGGTACAATAACTCATGCCTAAAGAACTCACATTTAGATTCCTTAGTATACAGTTTCTCTCTATGAGAATTCTCAAGACAGTCTTAAGATGATGCAAACGCTCCTTAAGCATTCTACTGTAGATGAGGACATTAGAGGAAGTTTGAGCTCAAAAAGGGCCGCATATGAATTCATGCCAAGATCTCTTTTGAATTTTGTCACTATTTTCAACCAGTGTCTTTGAATCGCTATAAATTTTTAGTAGTAGCTCAGAATGACATGTAATATATCATTGAAAAGCGCTTGACGATCGCTTTGCAACACACCAATTTTTGTTGCATTCTAATATGGCAATCAAAAGTTATGCCATTTTAGTCTAGACTCAAAATGTGAGTCAAAGAAGTAACGTTACGTTAAAGCCACTATGTCAAGAAACTATTGGGCCACATGTACAAAAGAAGTGAATAAAAAACAAAAAAGGAATCTTGACAAAAGGTCCTTTTTGTGTTTAAACTTCCTCTAATGATATCATCTAAGAATACAACTACACATTGACCCAGATATGGACGAAAAAGATTCATCATCTGTTGAAATGTAGCAGGTGCATTTGTCAACCCAAAAGGAAGCACAAGAAATTCATAATGATCGAATCTCGTCCGAAAACCTGTCATTTGCACATCATTCGGATGAATCCTAATCTGATGATATCCGTTCTAAGATCTATCTTTGTGAAGTATTTAGCTCCATCTAATCGATCTACTACATCATCCATATGAGGCAAAGAATATTTATTTTTGATAGTTACCTTATTCAACCCCTTGTAGTCCACACACAACATGAAGCCTCCATCTTTCTTTGATTTAAGAAAAATAGGAGCACCCCAAGGTGACTTACTTGGATGAATATGACCCATCTTTAAGTAGTTTTCAATTTGCTTAATAATATTTATCTCTTCCTTTTGAGAGAACCTATAAGGTTATTTAGAGATAGGGTGACTACCTGGAATTAACTCTATCTTATGGTCTACCGATTTGGACGGCGGTATTCCATGAGGTAATTCTTCTGGAAATACATCTTTAAATTCAAACGATATCTTATTCTTCTCAATTTTCTCCTGATCTAAGTCTACAGAGTTAAGAATCCAACAATTTACAACTACTTAGATGCATTTCAGATACATCCAAAATTGGCTTAGCAAACTGCGAATCAAAAATTTCCATTACATTAGCAAATGAACTCATCCCAGATGGATGTACATATTTGTCTCCAAACAATGTAACTATTTCTTTACCCTCCTGAAAAGAGAGAACATGCTTCTCAAAATCTATCTCATGATGCTTATTAAATAACCACTCATATCCTAGAATTATGTCTATACGTGCGAAATCTAAAACATGGAATTCTATTAACTCTCTATAATCTTGGATCCAAACTGAAAGACTTGGAACTTTAACATCTCACGTCTCCAACTCTGCACCTGAAGCTAGATATACTCGATATCTATGGTTATTGGCCTCAGATTTCAGGCCGAGTTTCTGCACAAGACCATAGTTAATGAAATTATGAGTAGATTCAGCACTGTGGAATCATACACTTTCGCGACTCGTATGACATCATCAAAAGTTTTAAGCACATTACGCTTGCACTCATTTTGATAATCTGTAGGCAAACCTAGGATAAACTGCCACAGTGCCAATTTTGCATCGAATGAGAGAACTTTATTCTATAAATCCATAAAATCTTGTAGGTACGAGTCCAAACTTCGAGTACCCATTTTGCAGTTAACAAATATTGGTATAAATCTGAGTCATCTACAACCACAAACGACTCTCTGAACACTTCCATAAACTCATCCTATGTGGTAGGTTTTGGTTGCAGATCACGCCACCACAACGAAGCTTTCCCACAGAAGAACTAACACTCTCAATCTATTTTTTCTTCAAGAATTTCGTGTAGATTAAAATAACCGATCCACTTGGTTAAGCAGTCATCTACAACTTCGGGTTTTTTCTCTTTTTTCTCCCCCGAAAAAAGTTCAGACTGAAAGCCCAAATTCGATGCGGATAAGGCTTTCACTTGATTCAACAGTACTTCCATTTTTTGATCCCTTAAAGTGTTCCTATTGTTTATTTCATTAAGCGCTTGGCTTAATGACTGGCAAATTTGTAGATAGGTATGCATTGGCACCTGACCATCGAGAGCTTGCATTTGCATTATCATCTGCCATATTGATTGCCTGACACGCAAAAATTAGCTTCATTAGTCGAGATCCAATGAGAGAGAGAGAGAGAGAGAGAGAGAGAGAGAGAGAGAGAAGAGAGAGAGGAGAGAGAGAAGAGAGAGAGAGAGTGAGAGAGAGAGTGAGAGTAGAGAGAGAAGAGAGAGAGAGAAAAAAAAAAAACTGCGGAACCGTTCATGGCTGGCGATATTACTCAGCAAGGTCTTTCACTCATTAAAGAAATTTTGTAGAATCATATCAGACTGATTTAAAAAGCAACAACTTTTTTAGGACCAAACCTAAAAATTTACGAAAAAATTGGGATTTTCGGAATCTGTTCGAAATGGACCAACTGTGAAAATCGATTAAGAAGATCGATTTATCATATTCACAGGCATTGTCACAAATCATTTTGAAATATCCTGCATGCATCTAACTTTGACATGCACTGACTTTTTTGAAAAAAAAAAACAAAAAAAAAAAAATTAAATAGGCCTAGTTACTAGGAAATCTGCATTTGAATCTAGAATTTTCAAAAATAGCTTCATGCAAGAAATCTACTTATCAATTTAATGATTATGCATGTAACATGCATCCAAGCATGCATACAGGTCTAACCATACAGTTCCATCCATAAACAAGCACTATACTGTAATTACAAGCATGCATGCATCAGAAACATTTCCAAAATTTTGCAAATTGTAGTTCAAAAATTGCCAAACTTGAGACGGCGATAACTCTCTATAGGACACCAAATTGGTCACTTTAAATACACATACGGAGGGAGAGTGGGTCTACAAGACACTTGCCACATCACCCTACCCACCTATGCTTCACACGTGCGAGCAGTAAATGGCTCATTCAGCTAGTAGGGCACACTTTGGGAAAGTGGTATCATAAAAACTTCAACCCCAGCCCAATAAGCATCCAAATTAGAGGTTACAAGCACTCTACTAAGGTTCATTAGAGAGGCATAGAATACTTTTGGCCTCCTTCAACAAGCAAAACTTCAACATGATGGTGTCTAATGCTCACCTATCCAAATTGGATGCATGATGGCTCAGTCAGAGGCAATCCATCAAATCTTTAATCTTGTAATGAGAACCAACAGGTTAGGCCCCCATTTGATAGGTTTTCGTGCCCAAAAAATCACCAAA
>MU832709.1:0-68195 GCA_029204225.1 Diphasiastrum complanatum
TTACACAAAGGAAAGGTTTATAGAGACGATCAATCTATTCTTTAAGATCCATTGGGTTTGGGTTTTTTGAATCGATTGTCAAACTAGTTGTTATCCTTAAAATCTACTACTTTAAAAGTTATTGACAAAGTTCTTGACTGAATTTTATGTTGTTTGTGCAGAATGGGTTGCATACTGTTTGGCCACATGATGCACGAACTGGATGGAGTTATTGTGTTACCATTCCTTCATGGGTCGTGCTTTCGGAGGCTAAAAATGCGAACGGTGCCTTTATCAACCCCACTGTGGTACGAACTAGTTAATAGCTCTAGAAAGAAGCATATCCCATTTAACATGTTGCTACATTGAGTAACCAATTAATTGGCAATACGAGCCTTTTTTGGAACCACCTTGTCCTACAACCAACCACCTTGATGTGATGTATTGCTAATTCAATAGATTGAAGGGCCGAAGGGCCGAAGGCAGCCTACCTAGGTGGAGGTAAAGAGCTCAAGGAATAAAAAAGGCCGTTGGATTGGAAGTTGCTCTTTCCCTTTTGGGTCATGTGGAGAATACCTTTATTTGTACTAGTCACGAAAGTGATGGATTGTATCTATGGAAATGACTTGTTACAGGATTACAAGATCTGAAGGATTTAAGGCCATGTTGTAATTGACTATCTTGAGTTAAAACTTGTGCTTTGAGAAACAATGTAAAAACTAGTCAACATTGTTGCAGTCGAAATGTCAAGTGAAGTAGAAAGATCTGATAGTAGATTTGAAGGAGTCATCAAACAAGCATTGATGTTGTCATGGTAGGTGATGATAAGAGTTTCGGTCAATTGAAAGGTTTAAATACCCACTCTGGCAAAGATTCAAGAACTAGAGTCCAAAATCACTCAACATCACGAACCTTTCTTGGGAACCTTACAAAAAAGAGGTAGTAAGCCAAGTCCTACCATTTTATCCGTTATTTCAGCTACTCTTTTCGAAGAAAAGTCTCGTGCACTTAAGGCTCTCAACATTAGCGTACGAGGTATCAGAGATACCCAAAATGCACTTGAAGAGGCAAAACGTTTTCTGAAACTACACTAGCCCATAAGACTGAAGGTTAGGATTCAACTTGGAGAACCATGAGGGATAATGCCACATCGCTAATTCACTTTAATTCATTGGAGACTTGTAGGGCAGCCTTGCGATACCGAGCCAAGCTCCATGGTACTCATATGTACATGGATGATGACCTTACCTATGTCCAAGTGGAGGAAAGGCGTAAAGCCTTCCAAGAAGTCAAGATGTTGGGAAGAAAGTGATGTATAGAGATGGAGATGTACGATAATAATGCAACTAGGAACTCCCAAAAATAGGGAGTTGTTAGAATTAACGGTTAATCAATTAATCGTAGAGGCTAGCCTACGAGCTAGTTCAATGGCCTATTTCTATTTTTAGTATAAATCAAAGTCAAAGTTTGGCTAGGTGCCTAAGTTAGTACCAATTTTGCTAGAATAGTATAGAATACTATTTTATGATTATGCTAACATAGATTGCTATTCTTGAGACTTAGTAATTAGCATAACTGCTTTTACCACATGGTATAGTAGGCAAATAGTTTTTGCCTTAAAGCAAAGCCAGTCTTTATAAGAGCAGATGGGCGCCCTCTTTCATAATCAATTCAATTCAGATCAACTCAGTTCATTGTTCTTGTGATTCATCTTCTTCCCCTTGAGTTTGGTTATTTTGTGAGTACTAATAAGATTAGTCTACTCCAAGTTTGAGAATCAGTCAGATTCTATCATGGTATCAGAGCAGGGTTCCTAAGATCGGGATCTACGGAAGAAGTTTTTGGTGCAGGTCACATCTGGTGCAGGTCACAGTTGGTGCAGGTTTATCTAAGGGCGGCAGATCTGTTGTAGGTTCGTTTGAGGACGGTAGCAGCTGATACAGGCTTTTCCTGAGGGCGGCAGTACTTGAGCAGGCTTTTCTTGAGGGCGGCAGATCTGTTGCAGGTCATATATTTGCAGGATACAGCTGGTGCTGGTAGCTTATGAGGGCGGCAACAACTGGTGCAGGCAACATCTGAGCAGAAGAGATAAGACAGGTCTGATCTGAGGCAGCAACAACCAGGACAGGTCTGATCCGGTGCAGGTGCTAACCAGACAGGCAGTGAGCAGATTTTTACAGGCAGGCAGAACTGAGGAAGGCAATATCTGGGAAAGACAGCAACCAGATAGGCCAGTTCTGAACAGGTGATATCCAAAAAAGGCAACAATTGGACTAGTCTTTTTTGAGGGAGATATCCTCAAAAATTGTTGCATGCAATTATATTCTGAGTGGAAAGCCCATCATCTTTGTATGACAACGATGGGGAGCCTTCATGAATCCGTTCTTCCGGAATCAAGCAAGTTAGATGGATCTCACTACAGCTTGTGGAAGTTCAAACTTCAGAATATACCTCAGGACAGAGAATATTGGGAAATTGTCACGGGACAAGAGGTGATGGCTCACGATCTCAATGATCAAGATAGAAGGACATTTGAGAAACGGGTGCAATGGGATATTCTTAGGAAGACATACGAAACAGTGAGTAAGTCTCGAGCATTGTTCTTGAATAATAAGCTTCATAACTTGATAATACTCTTGTACAAATTGTTTTCAATAGCTTACCATTTCAATATCAGAACTTTGTTATGACACTAAGTTTGAGGGACAGATCGCTGACATTCGACGAGCTAATTGGATTGCTACTTCAAGAAGAATTACGAAGACAAAACTTGATATCTAGGGGAGATTTTGAGGAGCTGGGCTTCTTCACCAAGAATCAAGGTAAGAAGGGTAAAAAGGATCAGAAGCAGGAAGGCAAGGACAGTTCGGAAAAAGGAGACAATTCCAAGTCCAATCCAAAGAGAAATGGCAATGGTAACTTTTGTGACTTTGCGTTTGAGTGCAGAAAAAATAAGGCTATCCAGGACAAGAAGAAGGAGTCAGGCAACTTCATTGAAGACGAAGACAAAAGTGAAGCTGTGGGATGCTATGAGTTATTCTCACCTTCAACATCAGAAAACTCTAAAGACTGTTGGTACATTGATTCTGGAGCAACGCAACATTTGACCACCACATCGTGAGTGGTTCACACAATTTGATGACAATGGTGAATATGCACATGTCCAACTTGGAGACAATTCTTCTTACGACATCAAAGGTAGAGGTACAGTGAGAGTACATTTACCTTCAGGGAATATAGGAGAAATTAAGAATTTTCTCCATGTTCCAGGTTTAAAGAAGAATTTACTTTCAGTTTTTGCTATTGCTAAACAAAATATGAAAGTTGAGTTTGATGATCAGAAGTGTCTTATCAAAGACAAAAACAAAGGTTACAAAGTTGTGGCCAAAGGATCTTTGGAAGGTCGACTTTACAAACTTGATGCGTCTTGTGAACCTCAAGGGAGGGTTGTCCTACAATCTTTAGGATCTTGAACTTATTGACTTTACTTTTACATAAAACAAGTCTTGAAACAACTTGAATGGAATCAAATTAGACTTGAAAATGAAATTCGAAACACTGAATCACAAAAATTCATTCACAAAATCATTCACATGCAGCAAAAGCACTAAGGGGTCAAGATGCGGACACCCCCCCCCGCGAAGGATTTTTTTAATATTATGCAAAACCAATTGGCCTTGGCCAATTACATATACATTGGATTCCCAAAAAGGATCATAAAAAGTGGAACAAGAACTTGGTTCCCTTCAACGGAATTGTTTCCAAATCTAGCTTATTAGAAGCATAGGATTTTCCTCATAAAACTTCATTCTTTCAATATGCAATGATGAAGAAGTCTAGAAACTTGACATGCAACTGGAAATAAACAAACTATAGCTACATGCAAAGGCAAACATCAAAGTAATGCACACATGCAAAGGTTTTGAAGGACATAATGCATGCATGCATCCAGTTTTGGTGTGTTTGGTAGTGGAAATCATGAATCAAGATCATAAGATCATTATGGACAGTTCTTGACCTATGGAAGGCCGAGTTTGGGGGAAATAGAACTTTGTTTCATAATAATTGAGTTGCTTGATTTTTGGTAGTAGTGGGCCGAGTTAGAGGAATGGTCAAATTTAAATACTCAAAAAATGGAGATGTAGCACAAGAGATATGGAGTAGATAGATAGTGAAAGAGAAGGGAGAGAGAGAGACAGAGAAAGAGAGAGAGAGAGATCCAAGAGGATTTGAAATTCCAAAGCCTCCAATCCAAAATTTGGCATAACCTCGTTGAGCCAAAGCTTGAAACTTCTTCTACAAAGCACCTGTACAGAAGAACAAACAAAAGGGAAGAGCTAGGATGCAAAATGATGGAATCCTCTTGGTAGGGGGGGCGCATTTCCACTTATATAGAGAGTGGAGAAGTGAGTGAGGTGTCCTGTACAAGTGCATGAGGTGTTGGGAAGACTCCAAGTGGACTAAAGATGAAGTGGAGTGCATGGATGAGGTGTATTAGCTAGGGAGAGTGAATAGGTGAGGTGTATTAGCTTGTGAGGTTTTTTAGGATGAGTTGGATGATGAAGTAAGAGTCTAGGAGGGCGCCCAATTCTAGGTGTATGATAGCCTAGAAGCCATGTGGCAAGGTAGGTGGAGGTAGGTGGCACAACATTTAGACTTGGCCTCTTATTAACATATGGATTTCATTGTCACAACTTGGGAATTAACCCAAGTGCAATCTTACTAGGGAAAAAGCCAAAGTATATGCCCATCTTATTTTGCATAATAGTGATTAATTCATTGTCACTTTTTTCTAGAGGTTGCCCATCCTCAATCATGGTCATTGGCACTTTTTTTTCTAGAGGTTGATCATGGTGGAAAAGGGTCAATAGGGTGATCAGTCCCTTGGCCTTGTCCTGTTCTTTATAGACTCCTTCGAGCCTTCATTATAGACTTAGATATAAGCCTTCCATATAGACTCCTGTGAGCCTTCATTATAGACTTAAAATTAAGCCTTCCTTATAGACTCCTCTGAGCCTTCATTATAGACTTAAAATTAAGCCTTCCTTATAGACTTGTCATAATCCTTCTTTGTTAACAGTCTTAACTTAGAAAGCTTCTTGTTTCGATTCTTGTCCTTCAGGCACTTTCATGAGTACCTGCACATACCTTCAGAGAAAGGTCAGTCCTTAATCCGAGAAGGCTTCTTATTCTTGTTCTTGTTCTTCAGGCACTTTCGTGAGTACCAGCACATACCTTCAAAGAAAGTTCAGTATTCATACCATCAGACATGGCTCATAGAAGGTTCTTAGTTCTATAGGTAGTAATACCTGCACACTCAAATCATTAGAGCAATAAATTCATACAATATCCAAAAAAAATAGTGGTCATTGGTAGTTTCATGTCATCAAAGTTTATGTGAAGATGGAAGATAAGAAAGTCTTTATTTCTTTGGGGCATTTTGCCTGTACAAATTACACGTCTACATCGAATCATCAGGTTTGTGCAGCTTCTGATACTATGGAGAGCAGGATGTGGCATGAAAGGTTTGGACGTCTGAACTATAAAAGCTTACAGGTTCTAAAAGACAATAATATGGTAATAGGATTACCTAATATTGTATCTTCGGAAAAAATCTGTGAAGGATGTGTTATGGGCAAGCATCATCGTATGCAGTTTCCTACGGATGGAGCATGCAGAGCCAAGGAGATCTTGGAGCTTGTTCATACAGACTTATGTGGTCCCATGCAGACTGAGTCTATAGGGGGAGCTTTCTACTTCATGGTATTTGTGGATGATTTTTCCAAGAAAGTATGGATGTACTTGCTTAAGTGTAAAAGTCAAGCTTCTAAGTTCTTTACTCAGTTCAAATCACTTGTTGAGAAGCAAACAAGAAAGCAAATAAAGATTCTATGAGATATGTGGATCGAGGACACATTTTTCTCACTGGTGATTTCAATGCCAGGACAACCTCATGATAGTTGGACTTCCAAGATGTTACCGATCATCTTCGCTTACATGCCCTTGATGGAGACAACTTGAGAGTCACTAGGACATTTGATGACATTTTGGGACCTATTACTATATATGGAGAGTACTTGCTGCAGTTGGGTGAAGCCCATGAGTTAGCCATTTATAATGGCTTAGCTTGCTGGCTTGAATCTGGCAGGTATACATGTCATCCTCATAGTGGAGGTCACAATATTTCTCATTATCTCATGGGGTCACCATCCTCCGTCACACACATATCTGACTTTCACATCACTCACACTACTCTCTCTGATCACTCTATTCTATCCTTCAGTCTTGGCACTATTTTGATGCCATAGTTGTCTTCTTGCCCCACACTTTGTCGTGCACCTACATATTCCTTTGACCCTTTGTGTAGACTGCTCTACCAAGAATCTCTAGCCATTATTTCCCACATGACTGTCCATTAGAGTTACAAGCCTCCTTCCTCACCACTTCACTTCTTACAGTAGCCTCACTGCCTTTTCCTTCCAAACCTCATAGAAACAAAATGACCCTCTCCACTTCCTCTAGACCTCCATGCCCTCCTTGGTTTGATGATGAACGTTGCTCTCAGCACTCTCTTGTCACACACATACGTGAACATATCCCACACCTCCGTTCGGTCCGTTATTCCCGTCATCGTACTTCGCTGTACGAAACATGCCTATGAAGTTTCTGAGTGGAAAGGTCTCATTAATCTCCTATATAGCTCTTCCACAGGTGCCTCTTGGCGTGAGTTCATCCCTTGTACTACACCTCCTCTCTTAGATGACCTGCGTCTTTGGACTAACTACGCCACCACACTCTAAAGCATACCTACTGATGTTACATACCTATGCAACTAGCAATACTTCAATGACCCCTATGTGTCCATTTAGTATCTGGGGGGTTAAATGGCGTGTCACCCTTGGATAAGGGTAGGTGTCTGTGGATTAAGGTACTTGAGTCCTTGGATAAGGGCATGGAGGTGTCTATGCCTTGGATGGAGATATGGAACCTCGTGAGGTGTTAGGAGGACATTTCCATGGGTATTGGTCATTTTTCTAAACCTTGGGCCTCAACCTTGAGCCATGTTCACATTCTTGGCCTTGGGCCAAAGTTTGCCATCACATATTGGTCATTGGAATCTAGTAGGAGGGCACACCTACTAGGAACCCTTGATGTCCCCAAAGCACCCAAGAATTGGTATTCCAAGAAACATGTGTGATGGAAGGAGTCTCTTGGCCTTCCACTAGCTTAGGAGGCTCTTAACCTTTCCTATGCCTCCCCTCTTCTCATTGGCTTGGGAGGACACTCTCTAGTGCTTTGAAGGTTGTCATTTCCAATTTATAAAAGAGGGTGAGGGCGCCCATAGGAAGGGGGAATTCTTGTGGTGAGGTTGCTTCTATTCACTAGTGTGGAGGCTAGGGTGTAGAGAGCATTTTTGTTGCTAGCTAACTCTTTTGAGGATCTCCATCTTTGGTATGGGACTTAGATGGGGGTAGGATCTTGAGTATGCTTGTGCTTGTGATGGTGGCTATGTGAATGATAGTGGCGTAGCAAGGGGGTGCTGGATTGGCTTGCTTGTGCGTGGATCTAGCTATGGTTGGGTGGTGATTTTTTGAGGCCATTTGATTGTTTACTTTGGAAGGATCTTAGGGACATTGGAGGAAATGCACCTTGGAGGGCTCTTTGGATGCATTGCTGGACATCAGCCCAAAAGCTTGGAGGGCAGCCCTTTCTTGTTGTAAAAATTGATGTGCTTGTTTCTATCTCCCCGCGTCCATCTGCATTCGCCTTTTTCACCTTTGAGATTGTCCTAGCGTCCATTAAGAGAATGAAAACCCATAAAACAAAAGATTTTGAAGACCTTGAATCTGAGCTTCTAATCCATGCTGTTGACCTGTTATCACCTACTTTGGTCACCCTTCTTAATCGTGTTGTTGTCTCCAGTTTCCCATTCTCTTGGTGCTCAAATATCGTCCATCCCATCCATAAGAATGGTGACCCCATGAACCTTGATAATTACCACACTATTATGATTGGACATGCTATAGCAAAGTTGTACGATGACATTCTTCCGTCAACAGTGAGCATCGAGGCAAAATCCAGGAGATTGTATGCTTTGGGTTAGGCAAGGTTCAGGGCCTGCCATTCTACTATTGATCATATTTTCACACTCCGAGCTCTTATTGAGGTAGCCAGACACAGGAGAGAGCGAGCATATTGCTGTTTTGTGGACTTCAGGAAGGCTTTTGATTTTGTTCCACGGGCCTTACTCATCCAGAGATTACGTGATTTGGATTTCTCTACAAACACTATCTTGGTGGTTATGGCACTTTATGAGCGGCCATTTTTCCAGCTTTTTGCAGATCCAGTTATTGGCTATCCTACACCCTACTTCACTCACTTTTCGGCAGCTTCTTCACCACCTATTGTTTGTTGGCTTTTCTACTACCATTGGGCAACATTTCTTCTTACTTGGCACACTATTTGGTGGCAATTTTAATAGCTTCTTCACCACCTATCACTTGTCGAATCTTCTCTCACATTTGGGCAGCTTACTTCATTACTTGGTGCTCCCTTTCGTGGTGTTTTCTTCTTTTGGCATTCCCTTGTTTCATGACCTTTTCCCATTGGTGTTGATTAGAGACTACGTTGAGGTGACGACTAGTGTCCTCTCCCTCAGGGTTTGTGCGTCTTCCACATTCCATTCTTGGTATAAAAAAAAAATTGGATCATTTGTCACATTTCCTGTTTGTTTTCCTTTATTCTTTACGTTTTGCCGTTTTGATTCCATTTTCTTTATTCATTTTCCGGTTTGTTAAAAAAAAAGACGACAAAATGATGACACATTTTGACTATTGGCTATCCAAGTACTTGACTATTGGCTTTCCAACTACTTGACTATTGACTATCCAACTTTCTATAAGTTGCATAGAAAGAATAAGGTACCTCTAATATGTCAAGTTGGGGCGCTTAATGTCACAATTAGGCCTAGTGGACCCATGAGTCCCTACCAAGTTAATTTCATACTAACTTAGCTAACTCTCAGTTTAGTAGGCCTAATATAATAAATGACCATGGTTACACAACTCTCGACCTTTTGGGTCAAAGTAACCTATGGTAATGTAAGCAATTCCATTTACATTCCAACACCCTCCTTAAATGGAAATGCATAACATAACATGAAGTAACTTCTCGAAAGAGAAAAATGCAACTTGCTGTCCGAACTTCATGTCGCCAAATAAACTTCGCACCGAAGTAGTCGAAATCTCATCCCCAATTATGTCCAACATATAAAAGGAAAAGAATGCGTAATAATGAAGCATCAAGTCGAAGGGTGAGGATTTGCATGCTCCATCTGAAGTAGGGAACCAACATAAACTTGGCAATAAGTCGAAACATGGACTTGTAATCCATCATAGGCTCGCGCATCATTCGAAAAAACTTCTTATCATATGGACAATAAAAAAGAGTACCAAACTCTTTTGACATCACATCCTCCCCCTTACCATCAATGACTTGCTCACATAGAATAGGCAATGTACCAACATCATGATGAAGAGTAAGTGTAGAACCAAAGAAATCAGCAAGAGGTACTGATTTTAAAGAGGCATGTGCCTTCCCTTCGTAGTAAGACATATCTTTGCTGTCCTGCAAAGTCTCCAATAGCCAACAAGGAACTGTTATGGGCTGTTCAACACTTTGCTGTCCAAAGTGTTCCCAACATGGACCATGTTGTCCATAATCTTCTGCAGGCTGTTCCCAAAGCATAATGGAATGCGCATGATGTAAAATGGGCTGTAAATGACCAAAAGAAGATGACTGAACCTGTTGTCCAACGTCTTCATCATAAGAATTTGGTAGACTATCAAGAGATGCATCAACGATGGCGTCATCAAAGCTGTCCCTGGAAGAGGTATGGGATGACATAGAAGATTCTTCAAATAATGAAAAATTCTCTCCAATCAAATGCTTACTCTTAACACTTTGAACAAAAGTACTAATTGACACATGTTGACTCCCTCCTCGATTAGTACAAAAAAGTTCCAAAGAAAGCTTGAATTTTTCAGCCTTTGCTAAAAAATCAAATTGAAAAGGTTTCGCATGAAACTTTTCACTAATGCATCCATCATATGCATCAACTTGCGGTGACTTGAAAAAAGAAGATTGTTTCAACATCTGCTCAATGTATCGTTGTTGAGAGATGAAGATTCCAGCCCCATGTGGAAGATCAACAAGAACCCAAGTGTGGTTCTTCATGAGTGAGTTGTACTCCTCTTGCATCGCATCCTCCCAACATTTTACTCCTTTGGCCTGCTCATAAAAAACAGGTTCTACTGCACCATCCTCAATAGAAATAAGAGCAAAATCAGAAAAATCAGCAAATTCTACTGATTTAGTAGAGGCACGAGTCTTCCCTTCATAGAAATGATCCACTTTGTTGTCCTGCAAAGTCTGCAACAACCATTTAGGGACTAGTTTGGGCTGTCCAACAGCCTTACCTTTGCCAACACTTTGCTGTCCAAAGTGTTCCGAACTTGGACCTTGCTGTCCAATGTTTTTCGAACTTGGACATTGCTGTCCAATGTCTTCAACAGACTGCTCTTCACCATAAATAGGTTCTTCTTGATGAACTATGGGCTGCAAAATTGAAGGAGTAGTGGGCTGTCCACTAGAAGTTGATGACAGTCCCTTATCTTCATGATTAGATGGCAAAACCAAATCTGGAAATATTTCAAGATATGCATCATGGGGGAAGTCCCCTTTCATGACATGAGTGGGCGCAGCATCATAGGAGGTCTTTTCATCAAAAAGAACATCACAACTCACTATGATTTTATTAGTATCCATATTGAACAACCTATAGCCCTTGCTTTCACTACTATAGCCAACAAATATGCATTTAACTCCTTTATCATCAAGCTTGGTTCTTAGCTTATCGGGAATGAAAGCATAAGCCGTGCAACCAAAGATGCGTAAGTGAGAAACAATAGGCTTCTTACCATACCAAACTTCATAAGGAGTTAATACCTTCAAGGTCCACTAGAAGTTGATGACAGTCCCTTATCTTCATGATTAGATGGCAAAACCAAATCTGGAAATATTTCAAGTATGCATCATGGGGGAAGTCCCCTTTCATGACGTGAGTGGGCACAACATCATAGGAAGTCTTTTCATCAAAAAGAACATCACAACTCACTATGATTTTATTAGTATCCATATTGAACAACCTATAGCCCTTGCTTTCACTACTATAGCCAACAAATATGCATTTAACTCCTTTATCATCAAGCTTGGTTCTTAGCTTATCGGGAATGAAAGCATAACCTGTGCAACCAAAGATGCGTAAGTGAGAAACAATAGGCTTCTTACCATACCAAACTTCATAAGGAGTTAATACCTTCAAGGCTTTAGTAGGACACCGATTACTAATGTAAGCCGCCGTTATAACTGCTTCAGCCCAAAACTTGTGAGGTAGGCCCTTTGCCTTGAGCATGCATCGAGCCATCTCCATAATAGTGCGATTCTTTCTTTCGACAACACCATTTTGTTGAGGTGTGTAAGGGGTTGTCATTTGATGATGGATACCTTTGCTTTGAAGATAAGTACCGAACGTATTCTTTATATATTCCCCTCCTCGGTTGGTATGTAAGATTTTCAAAGAGTGCCCAAACTGGTTTTCTATCATTGCTAGAAAATCCTTATAGCGTTGAAAAACTTCAGATTTTGCCTTCATAGGATAAATCCATGTAAATCTTGAAAGGTCATCAATAAAAGTAACAAAGTACTTACACCTTCCAATGGATTCGGTTCTCATTGGACCACATACATCACTATGAACCAAATTAAATTTGCCATCAACTCGAATAGTTCCATCAATTGGAAAAGCTTGCCTTTGAAATTTTCCAAGTATGCATCCTTCGCATACATGTCCTTCGGGATGCTCAATATTAGGAATGTCAATCTCTTCAACATCTTCAAGCTAGCAAAGTTGAGATGTCCAAACCTAGCATGCCATAATTCAGCCAACTCCAAAGAATGTGAACTTGATGCAACAATACAAAAAGATGATGAAGCTCTTCGCTCATAGGTATCCATAAGGAACAATCCACCACGTAATGTTCCCGAAGTAATGTGTGATGTTTCCGTTCGCGATTGGGATCTGCATTTGTGTTTTGCAAAATACAGTTATAATAGTTCGGTTAGTACTTGCATAGGTGTGTCTCCATTTCTGCTGGCTAATGGATATTCTCCGCTGCTACTAGGTATTCCACCCCCTCCTGATGATGTTCCTGTTACTTTATCTTCTTTTCTTACTAACTCTCGTGATTCTATTGTGCAGGCACAACAACATTTGGCGCGAGCTCAACATCATTATAAGTTCTTGATTGATCGTCATAGGTCTTTTTTAGAGTTTGTTGAGGGCCAGTTTGTTTATTTTCGTTTATCTTTTGCACGTCGTAAGTTTGCACAGGGTGGTTCTCTTATTGCAAAGTTGTCTGCATGTTACTATGGTCATTTCCAGATTGTGGAAAAACTTAGCCATGCTACTTATCGTTTATAGTTACCTGCTACTACTCGTGCTTGTGACATTTTTCATGTTAGTCTACTTCGTTTGTCTCTATTTCCTGGTGAACTTTGTGATCCTTCGTTTCCTACTGATCTTGAACTTTGTCCATTTTCACCTTTTGCCATTTTACAAGTTCGGGTCGTTTTATGTCTTCATCGCCGTCTTGTCCAGTTTTTGGTCCAATGGGATGGTTGTCCAATTGATGAAGCTACATGGGAGTCTTTCGATGTTTTTGCCCACTCACATACTTGTGAATCTGTTCATAACACCAACATCTTCATGATCAAGGCTATAGGTTGTTATGGTTTTCCCAGGCATCTCACCTCCTTGAGACATTCGACATCTCTATCATAAACCTCCTTTCGGGTACTAACAAGTTTATCAAGAGCTTTATACATAGGGGCATACCTTGACCAAGTCTAGTAGGGCCAACTAGGGTTCAAACTTGATAATTTTCGGACTCATTTTTTAGAGTTGGATATAGTTGGGTTTTGGATTTTACCACATTATCTAGCTTTTGGCCTCAGGTTCATACTTGGTTAGCTTCGTATGTCTTCACACTAGCTTGGGATAGAGATCAGACAGTTCTAGGGTATTCTGAGAGAGGAGAGGATATGTCAGCTATGTTCCTTCATCTTCTGGTGCCAAGTCTACTATGAGATCAGAGGGAGATATCATTGCCTACTGAGATATGCCTGTCACATTGTGCTCACTAGGAACCGAACGTCACACAATCCACCTCGTCTTCTTGCAAAAGGATCCAGATGCAGTAAACTTTGAAGCGCAAGTTCTTGTCTCCAATGGCTTGTCGTGCTTATGATAAGTCTCCTCGTACTCTAGAGCAAAAGGAAAAATTTTCAAGGATCTTTTCAAGGATTGTCCTTGATGCACAGACAAGAAACTAATAGGCAAGCATCTTTTCAAGGATTGTCCTTGATGCACAGACAAAAAACTCCATGTCTATGAGTGACAGAATTCTTCATGGCTGCAACTTGGTGAGTTTTGATAAAATGTTAGCCAATTCCAACATAAAACAAATGCTAGTGACTTTATAAGCAAAAAATGTATGAGATATCATTTTTAGAACATGTAGAAATAACCAGCTTACCCCTAAAAGGAGACATGATGATTGACCATATTGTGAACATTCCACATTCAACTTACAGACTCGAAGGACAAGATGAAGAGGAGCAAGATTGCACTTGTCAGCAAATTCCATTATGAAATACTTATGAGTTGTAAATGAAAATGTTAAACAGCTTGTGGTTAGAGCTGAATACACTGCTACATGTTACATGTTCAATTGGTGCCTTTAACATAGGTGAGTGGACATCGAGCAATCAATCCTAGTATGCTGTTTGAAAATGCATAGTGTTCCTAGACTTTGATGACCAACAACAAATGGGCTGCATATGGCCTACGAGAACATCTTTGGCTCAACCTTCACCTCCTTTGATTGCTAATTCAAGTCCTCCAACTCTCCGAATGAAGATGACTCTATCTCTGGTGAGGACCATGATTGATAATGTGGTGATCCTGTGCCTCTGCTTGAACCAATGGGTTGTCCTTGATCTCTCTGAACTGCTATTGGTAGCCACCGATATTATTGCTAACTCCCCTATCGCAACATGTGGCTCCATAAGATTGGGCCACCGATATTGTTGCTACCTCCCCTATCCAACATGTAGCTCCATAAGATTGGGCCTGCCTTTGGGCCTACGTTTCCCTCGGTCACTGCTATTGGTAGCCACCGATATTATTGCTAACTCCCCTATCGCAACATGTGGCTCCATAAGATTGGGCCACCGATATTGTTGCTACCTCCCCTATCCAACATGTAGCTCCATAAGATTGGGCCTGCCTTTGGGCCTACGTTTCCCTCGGTCACTAGATGCATATGTTCAGTTCTTCAAATTAGCACAAATGGCTTAAAAAACAAGGCATAAGACTTCAATCAAGAGCTGGACCAATTCTTTATTGAAAATTTGAAGGCCAATCTGTAGGATTGAACTTTCAGAGAACTGCCCGGGACTTGCTTTTGACTTTCACATCCTGCAAAACTTCAGTGTCATGGATTAACTTCATCATACAATCATGAAGAAGTCAGCCATTCTAGTCCTGAAAACAAAGCCTGCTACAGGCCCATTTTAGCATGGAATTTTATCACATGCATTATGCAATCTCACATTGAATTCGACATGAAACACTTCCCCTTTATTTCACCAAAAAACAGGTTTTTAATTATTCAGAAAATATTATCTCTATGGAGGAACCCTACTGCATGCTTGATCTTAGAAAGAGTTAACCATAGCCAGCTGTGAGGTTTTTCGTTCTTTGATAAAGCCAAATTGTCCTTGTGGAAGACATGGTCAAGAAAGGCCAAACCTCGTGTCTTTTGGCAACAGATGAAGAACAATAATAAAATCTGTATTGGAAAAATAGGACTGGAAACATCTTCATTACATATTTTCAATTTCCCAGTTTGCTATGCTAATTGCTGTACCATGGAAACTGATCTTTCTATGTGATCTTTGCAAACAGTTTTACAAAGTTCAAGTTGGCATTCAATCACCACAAGGCTACAGCACTTCATCTACGATTCTACGACGATTCAGTGACTTTTTGAAGCTCTCTGCTGCAGTAAGTACTATCTTTCTTTTGCTATTTCCAATGGCTACTTCTGAGAGTTTATGTACAAAAAAGATAAAATATATATCTAAGGTCCTTGTTCTAGTCTGATCTATTGGCGCATTTATCTTCTCTTAACAGTGTGATAATGGCATGCTTATACTCCCTCCTCAGCAGTGTTGCATTCAATCACGTTTGAATGTGTGAAACATCGAAATTTCAAGCTTGTTATTTTGGACTATAGACCCAAATAGGGGCCAAAGGGTCCCCACAATATGACTCAATCAATATAGCGTTCTGCTGGCTGCTCTGTGATGGATTTATGGTTGAACAACTTGGAATGCAACATTGAAAGCTGCTGCAAGCAGCAATAGTAATAGAAGGTGTAGCCCCAACTAGGCCCTAACAAAAAAAAATGGCTGCCTTAGCAGCACCTTTCACCCCTCCAGCACTTTTCATCCTAAACAAATGATTAAAATGCTTTTTGTACAAAAGATTATGACTTTTGTTAATCACAATAAATTGAATGCTTTTGTTCAATATGCCATTCAAGCACTTTCTTTACATCTTTAACCTTCCAACCACGATATTAGCTCGTGGATTGGTCAAAACCCTAAAGAAAACACTATATAAAGGTCAGCAATGCTAAAAAGGTTTGATAATTTTCAAAATTTTTCAAGCGGTAGAGTTTCATATATTTCAATGTTCTTTACAATTATTTTGTTCCTACAAAGTGTCCATGTTGTGTTCTAGAATTTGTTTTTCCCTCCTTTCATATTGCTTTTTCTTGCATTGAGACTCATGTTGACCCATGCTACCACAATAATAACGATCAACGTTTCCTTTTTGGATTTACCTTATTATTACTTGTAGAATTTGCTCTTGCTCCTCGCATTTTTTTGTTCCAGTTGAGATGTTTGCTACCTCTGAATCTCCTTATAAGATATGCTTCCTTGTTGATTCTTGTGACTTAAGGTGCAAGGCAGTGTTGCAGCAAATTGCGATTTGCTGGCAATCGCGCTTTGCGAATCACGATTTGCTGAAGAGAATTGAACTTCAAATTTTATTTTTGCATAATTGCGGTTCCGAGGCCTTGTATCTTGGAGACACGCAGGATGATGAAGTCGTTAATGGGAAGCCAGCCATTTCTGAATCCATTGAAATCAGTGTTGAAGATGCCAGAATAAATCTCTTCAATAATTCATTTCTATAATTCCCTTTAATTAGTACAATAATATTTAGGCACCTATGTATAGCTTTCCTAGGATATCACCCTAAACCCTATCTATGGGCTTCTCAAAGAGTCTTTGATAATGACTATGCCCACATCCACAACACAACCATTGTATTCAGCAGAAATGTTGTTTTCTTTTTACAACGTGATATGGTGTACTCCTTATTGTAGATATACGATTTCTCCTTGAAGTTTCGTAAAAATTTGTGGTCAAGGTGAAGAATTAAGTTGAGTTTCATATATTTCTTGACTTGCTAGATTGTGTTCTTGTTGCTTAATGTTGGGATACATGTGCTTGACATATGAAGGCCATAATGTGATTGATTGGGTATTGCAACAATAGTTTTTTAAACTCTAATTCTGCCTTTTTTTTAATTTTTTGAAAGTAATATGAATGTAGGGCTCTTATGCCAATGTTGACTTTGGAATGGTGTGTCTATATAGTTGAAACGTACTTTGCCGAAAACAGTTATGCCAGTTGCTCCGCCCAAAAATTCTCTTTCAAGGATCAACTCTAGCCATGCTCTTCTTCAAGAGGTATGTAGCAAGCCCGCTTTTAACTTTTTTCAGCCTTAAGTACCAAGAACATGTAAGAATCCTACACAATTGAAACAAAAAAGTAACAATTGATTTCCAATTTTCTATTTTAAAATTGTGATTTATATTTGGTTCAAAGCTAGAGTACACACGTAGTGGGCAAATTATTCTTTTAGATATCATTTAAGTGATAAAAGGTAGTGTTGCAAGTACAATAACGTAATTCTCATTGTTTTCTTGCTTCATTCCTTTGCTCTGTCAGCTAGATATATGCCTGACTTGGTATTGTGATTTTTATTCTTATTCCTAGGTTCTTGGATTATACAACTAAAGTTAGTGAAGGTCTTGCAATTAATGCTAACGTTACGAGTTTGTATTTGACTTCCCAAAAGTTTTTCTGCTCCTTGTGGTGCTGGCTCTTGTGGTATGTCAGCCTGATTATGCTCCTGATCAACTGTGTCCTCTGCTTCCTCTTTCACATCCCTATTTTTGTCTGTGCTGGTCAATGGCGTATACTAGGATGATGGCGAAGTCATTCTCACCGACTTGATGATGATGATGTGGCTGCTACGGTGGTTGCCTTTGATGTCTACATCTTGGATTCGGCCTCAATTGATGGGGCTAGCTTTGGTAGCACTGATGCAATCATGATGTCTTCCTGCACTGTCAGCACACCAGCATGCATACATAAAATGCCCATCTGGTGACCCAGCCTGGAAAACTGATTAACTTTTACTAATTTACAGAATTGCTTGAAAGCAATCTGTTCGAAGGCAATCAACTCTCCATTTAAAGCTCTCAGCAGGTATCCCATATTTGTATTTGAGATAGTGTACTCTTGCTCCGGTAAAAAGATAGAAGCAAGAGCAAATCGAATGAAGCTCTTGAGATTGGGATCTCTAATGTAAGAGAGTTTATATCCCCATTTCTCAAGATAAGCTTCTTCTTGGAAAACTCCGCTCTCCGCGAAAAAATCTGGTTTAGTAACTGGCACACTGCCATTCATAGGCAATCCTAAGGCACGATAGTAAAATCCTTCTGTAATAACAATCTCTTGATTGCGGATAGTAGTGGAAATATGTCCTTCTTTCGTTTCTCCCAAATTGCGGATCAGCTCATAACACAAATCAGTAAGAATTACTGATGGGTTAAATTGAAGAAGACATTCAATTTGCGCTCGAACAACTAGTGGTTGTAATACTGGTATCACTGGCTTTGGGTGCATTTTGAATACAATCGCCATGGTGCTTGCAGTTGTAAACAAGCGATGGCGGACAAGAGCTTGATCGCAACAAATCGCAAATTGGAGAGCAAGAGTGATGGAAAGTGATAGCAACAACAATTGAAGTGTTTGAGGTTTTAGGCATAATGATGATATTTCAGCGGATTAGACTAATATGCTCTTACCTTTTTTTCACTTAATTGAATTGGGGTCAAATTTGGGCCTAACTGAATAAGTTCCCATAATGTGCCACTAGAAATTAGCTTGGAGTAAATTTTTAATAATGGCACAATTATCTAAGTAATAATGTGATATCTCGAGATCAAGGTATGGAGCCCCAAATGTGGTTATCTATAAAAATTGTCTTGTAGAAGGCTAATTTGACCCCAAGGGGTCCAGACCAAACTTCATGAGCATAGGATCTACGTATGAACTGTTAGATATATGAGTGTGCCCCCTCATTTTTGATATTGGACATACATATGAATTCTTGTTAAATAAAGAAAAACCTGTTTTTTAAACAAAGGAATAAAGCGATACTGAAGAATATTGCTGTTCCTGCCATCAAATCCACCAATCTCTACCTCGCTCAGCTCTGATGTAGAGCAGAGTGATGGGGCAAAAAGCTTCTCTGTGAAACCTTCCCTCTGAAGAAGATCCCGTGGCTTGTCCAAAGATGAATGATAGAGCTGCTGCCGACATTCATGCAGACGCAGAGCCTCTGTCAGATGAAATGGAAGAGGAGTCTCGCCAATCGAAAGAATTCTCCGCATCAAGGATCGTCTAATGAACTATCATCAGGTAGGTTAGCAGTTTCTGCCTACTTTGCTTCATTTATCGTTTTCCAGCACGATCCTTCTCATGCTCGGCGTTTCAGAGGACGTGACAAGAAGTTGATCTACTTTTAGGTGGTGGATTGTAAGTAGGTTTCAAGCTTAAGGTATTCACCATGGTGCAACTTTCTCAAGACAATTCACTGGCAGTTGATTACGATCCTCGTCTTTATATAATTTGGGAAAACAAAGATGAGTCTTTGCTAAAACACTTTATTTTGCTTGTATGAAACACATCCCAGATCAACAGCACAAATACCATTCAATACTTTTCGAAACAGATGGTCAATGGTTACACATGCAAATAAGAGTGTTTGACCCCAAAACTCCCCTCTTTTCGATTTTAAAAAAGAAGGAAGATCGTGGCCAGCAGGTGCTTTAATACCTGTTTTTTTCCTATTAAAAAAAAACATTCCGACCCAAAAGGGTCGGATGTTGTACTTTAGGGATCTAAATGACATTGAATAAGTTGCGGGACCCCACAGGTTCAAGTACCCAAAAAATGGCTTGTTAAGTGCAGATAGCAAATGCCAAAGACTAATTTCTATGGCCTTAATAATCATAGCTCTCTCCACCTTAAGAAGACTTTTCCCAGCTGTCATTACGAGAATGAAAGGTGCTGAGACGTGATGCATAATGAAATCGCTGCAGAACCAAAGAATGGCCTATCACAATATAAATCTGTTCTCTTGATGAGGCGACAGTAGCTCAAGTTTAAATTACTGTCACTAGTGTTCTAGACAGAATAATAGTGATACGTACTAATCTTCATTCGATTTATGTTTCGATTTTTTGGATCTAAAGATAATGAAGATGGGCTTGTGTTCTTTTGGTTGACAGAGAAGGTGTGCACTGGAGGATTGGATGGGAAGACTACTTTTGAATTTTGAAATTTCACGGAGTGCTGCGATTGCATCATTTTTAGAACTTGAGTCTGCCGCTCGGTCAGGTTAGCTAGTTATTCTATTTTCCTCTTTCAAGCTTTTATTTTTTAGCATAATTCATAAGGCTCAGTTCAAGGGCTAATTGAACTGCCAACAATTGCAGCCGTGAATGCTCTTGCTGAGGTTCAAGGTTCAAGCACTTCATTTGTAGCAGGCCTTCCCTTTGAAAATACAAGCATTCAGCAAGAGCCCAGTTCCCAATCTGCTCTATCTTGGAGTTGTGAGGAGTCCTCAGCTGCATCTGGAACTTTATCAGCTGCTTATAGTGAAGGCTCAGCTACTCCAAAAGCTACAAGTGAAAAAGGCTTGGATAGCGAAATGGAAGCTCTAGTTATCAAGTATGAAGCTGAGCAAAATCCCATGGAAGGAGGTCATTTAAAAGATTCCTTTCAAGGGTCAGGATTGACTGGTCAAACCGACAAGAATGATATACAAGAATGTGACTCAAAATGTTTCGTACTATCTGACAAAGAATTGCCTGTAGTTGACGGTGACAGTTATGCTTGTGCAAGTCCCACTAATAATCACGAGTTTCTACCACCTAATAATGTGGATCTTGGAACGACATGGCATCATCGAAGACCATCCACTGATAGCGTTATAAGTGACATGAGTTTAGCTATGGAAAGTGATCGGTCTGCTCCTATTTCTGTTGAAGGTGGTGCCGAAGGCTCTCTTATGGTTGTGGGGAACATGGAGAGACTGATGGAAAGTCTTCCCAATTTTGACCCAGACTTTTTGAAAGGAATCGGTGTTGTGTTACCCATGGATCAACGAGGAAAAGTTAAAAAAATTGTGTCAGCATTGACTAGAAGGTTCAATGTTGCAAAGTCAGACATGGAAGAGCTATTAACAAGATTGAATCAGGAAACAGCGATGAAAGATTTTCTTGCCACGAAGGTTTCCAGTTTTGTTTTATGTATGAAAAATTGTCGATGCATAGTGCTGTTTAAGGGAAAAAGGCCTGGATTCTGCATTTTTTTAATGCTAAAAAGTGGTGTTTCCTTGTTTATGTCCAAAAGGCTCAAGACCTCGAATCAGAACTTGACAGCATTCGGCATAAAAGCAGAATGGTGCTGCAGCAAGCTATATCAGCAGAGCGAGACTGTGTTACTGACTTACAATGGGAAGTGGAAGAATGTCGTGTAGCACTCATGAATGCAGAGGAGGCTCTTCAAAGTGAACAGGTTAGTAAATGTA
The DNA here is from genome assembly GCA_029204225.1 of Diphasiastrum complanatum. Lineage (NCBI taxonomy): Eukaryota > Viridiplantae > Streptophyta > Lycopodiopsida > Lycopodiales > Lycopodiaceae > Diphasiastrum > Diphasiastrum complanatum. The sequence continues at coordinate 21,125 of MU832709.1, forward strand.
ATCGCTTGCAATGGTTTTGCAAGTTCTTTCATTAATGTCTTCTTGGTCGAGCTTTTGATTCTTGACCAGGATAAGCTTTGAGGCCATTTTAGCATTTTTTACTTGATTATAGATTGAGGACGTTCCGGTCCATGTGATGAAACCATGTAGTATACGACCTGAGGTACCTTTGTAATGTGTATGGCTGTTGTTCTGGTGCTTAAATTGGTTTGATGTGGCATGATTGTTTGGTAGGTTTTATTGTATACATGGTAGTGGTTTTGACTGAAATGTGTGTGTGTGTGTGTGTGTGTGAGAGAGAGAGAGAGAGAGAGAGAGAGAGAGAGAGAGAGAGAGAGAGAGAGAGAGAGAGAATTAGAATTAGAATTATATTAATGTCTGTTAAGTACCCGAGGGCACATAAGACAAGTAGAGAGTACATCAAAAAAGGAGTGCTGTCCATGTTGGACTTATTTCTAACAGCTAAACCAACACTAGAAAACAGAGAGAAAAACAAAGCTTAACCTCCAGCTCTGTTGAGGGTACAATATCAGTAGCTTAACCACCAGCTACACAGAGGGAAAGAGAAAACTGAAATAAGTTAGCTAATTGGCTAAGTGGATATAAAAAACTGCGTGATACGGTGAGAAGCAGGTGTTGGCCTCCGATGAAGAGCCCTGGGCCTGGAGGAGTGAAGAGGATGCTGGAGCTTCGATCGTCGTGCTGGAATGTCTAACTCACTGTCATAAGTCTCATCTCTATCCCTCTTCTGGAAAAAGTGCGTAATGTGGGACTGGCTATGATCCATATCAGAAACATCCCATAAAAAGGAAGATCTGAGAGTAAACATCTCTCGCAATAATAAACCAACACATCTCGCATCTGAGAAGGCAAGGAAAGAAGCAAGTGTAAGTGGAGTTTCTCTGTATAAGCAATGGTATCTGCCTCTGATCTCATAGTAGGGTGGGCATCGGAAAATAAAATGGAACTCATCCTATATCTCCTGTAAAGAGCAGCACTGACAAATCCGTAGTGGTCGAGGTGTGTCTGTGTATCTGCCTGTCTCAATAGCAAGCTGGTGAGAAGAGACCCTAAACTGACCAAGACGGTAACGCAGGCCGAAAGATAACGTCTGAGACAAATAACCCGGTCGAATGGGAAGCCCGGAAACATCCAGCTGAAGAAGATGAGTGTGATAAAAATGAAGCTTGACCCGTGCTGGATCTGGGTGAGACCACACTGTGCTGATGTAAGCTCTGTAAATCTGCTGGCGGATATATGCGTGTGTCCCGTTCGGGAGATCAGATATAGATAAACCCCACCTACTCAAAAGGTCAGAAACACACTGAAACCATGAGGACTTAGCCTGCTGACTAGCTAGAGTGTGAGAGGATGTGAAAGCTGTAGCAACATATCTGGATGAATCAAGCTCCGAGACTCTATGAATGAATGTGATAATCCGAAATATAGCCTCGACAATCAGTGGTGGTGAGGCAAACTCTGCCAGTATGATATCATGGGGAACTGACTGCTTCGCACGGATCATCCGGCTAAGCATAAGGATCTGCAAACGTGAAATATCACTCCAAGTATCTCTGGACAAGCCAGGACACTATGTCTCTGCTGAATATAGAGCCACCGGAGAGACAGTGGCAGAAAAAAGGCGACAACGTGTATCAGGATCATGTACATAGTAAATAGAGGAAAACCTCTCCATCTGGACAAGAGCAGAGTGCCCCTTGCGGAGCCTAGTCAGTGCAGCTGGTCTAAAAGTGAGCAATGGACCAGTAAAAAGGACACCTAAGTAAGTATAAGAGGCTACTATCTCCAGTGGAAGCCTATCATAGTAGAACACTGTGTCTCTCATATGCTGTCGATTGGTGTTGAACACCATGACCTTAGTCTTACCAATGTTCACCATCAAACCCCATGTCTGGCAGAAAGTATATAAAGCATCAAGGTGCTGCTGAAGCCCAGATGCGGATCTCGATAGAAGTATCACGTCATCCGCATACAGTAGAATAGGGATAATCATATCTGCTAACGGACAACCATCTCCACCCTCCTCCCTAATAATCCGCTCAAGATCATCAATATATAGAGCAAAGAGAGTAGGGGACAAAGGACATCCCTGCTTAACTCCCACTGTACTATGAATGTAAGAGGACCATCCATCACCATCTCGAAAACGGGCCAACACTCTCTCATACAATGTGATGATAGCAGCAATGATCTCCTGAGAAAAGCCAAGCGATGCTAAGCGCTGGAGTAAAAGGTGTATCGGAACAGAATCAAAGGCTTTGCGGAAATCCACAAAGCAACAATAAACCCTCTGCTTCCTGAACTTAGCCTCCTCAATAATGCATCTCAAGATAAATATCTGGTCAGCCGTGGAGTAGCCAGCGCGAAAACCTGCCTGTCCCATAACATGTAACCCTTCTGTCTCTGCTCGTGAGCTGACAATAGACTGTAAAACGGATCCATATAGCTTGGCCATAGTATGACTGATCATAATAGTGCGGTAGTTGTCGACAATCAAAGGATCCTCGGCTTTGAGGATAGGGTGTAAAAGGTTGGTGCACCACGATGTGGGGAGACCGAAGATGACAGATTGGTTAAAGATATGGGAAATGTATGGGGCAATAATGTGAGCAACTGGTTTTAGGAAGTCCATACTTAGGAGGTCAACATTAGTGGCTTTTTGGGTTTGACCAATTGGATGGCGTTTTCAACCATGGACGGGGTAAAGAGGGTGAATTCTGAAGGGCGTGGGGAAAGAGAAATGGAAAGAGAGTCAACTGTATAAAGCTTAGTAGCATAATTTATCCATGATTCAATAGCAATAGGAGCGGGTTTATAAGGGTTTTTAGAGAACATCCGCCAAAAGAAATGGGAGGATGGGGAGGCAATAGCATCAACAAATTTTTGTCCCAAGGACTGGAGATAAGCTGTCTTTTTTTTCAGAGTCACTTTGTGATATTCTCTTTGTTTCAAGGTTAGGGTGTGAGGAGAGTGGTATCTAGCGTATACAACTTGTTTATGCAATGAGAAGCACTCTGTATCATACCATTTGTTGTGAGTGCGTTTATGTGAAGGAAAGGTTTTCGAAGGATAGGTAGTATTGGCAGATTGCAAAAGAGACTGAGATAAAAAGATAGCTTGTTGGTCAACTGAGGAGGTGAAGGGAAAGTCTTGGAGAAAAGTAACTAGGGACTCGGTGTAAAGGGGGAAACCAGATGGAGAGAAAACCGGGCGATGGTGATGAGTGGGACGGTGTGTTGTGACCGTGGTACTATGATGACCAAGGGATAGAAGTAGGAGGGAGTGATCCGAAATGGTAGGAGGTATAATGCGAAAGGTATGAAGAAATGGGATCAAAGCCGGTGACCCAATGAAGTCAACAACACTATGTCCTCCTCCATGTGGGTGACAAGTAAAATGATATGACGAAGGAGAGTAAGGAAGGCCATTCAAAATAATTAAGGAATGGGCCTCTGCTAAACCAATCAGCCCCTCTCCAAAGTGGGTAGCTGGAGTATCTGCATCCTGTGAGGTCATGTCAAAGCCCATATCTAATGTGCGAACCTGTAGAAAATCACTCTCTGCATAAAACTCAGCTTGCCTGATGCTCGTACGAGCATTAAAATCCCCTGCTAAAAGAATAAGGCCTCGCTTTGCGAAGCTGAATATATCATCTGAGAGAGCCTGGAAAGGGTCACCACCAAAATCTGCAAAAGATGATGTCTGTGGTGCAAAGTAACAAACTGCAAGAAAGAGGTCCTGAGAAAGCCCCAAACAGTGACCAGAGAACTGAAACCAAATAACGCGTGAAATGGATCACTTTTGACCAGTTTAAAATGAGAACTGAAAACATCCTTGGTGAGACAAGCAACACCACCAGAACAGAACCACGGGAGGTCTTCCCTCTCACAAAGGGCCGATGCGCTGAGTGCCAGGTGCAATCCTGTATGGATGGGAGCGGTCTATATAAGGATGAGTCTCTGCTAACAAAAGGATATCACATTTCAGCATGAAAGAATGGAAGTCACCTGCTGAAGATGATAGTATGCCATTACAATTCCAAAAACCAATATGTAAAGGCTGAGGGGATCTTGGGCTGCTCCTTTGCCCAAGAGCCCCAAATCCCTATTGAGAAATTTTATCAAATTTTTTTGGTTTGCCTTCAATGAAAACCACCCGCTGATTTCTTGCATTTGCATCCTGGATAATTTGTTTCTTGGCTTGCCATTGTGTGTGTGTAAGGTCATCATCCATAAAAATAAAAGTCCCTTTCAATTTGGCTCTGAGGCGTAAAGCTGCGTTGCGGCTGTTCATAGAGCGTGTCAAACTTACTTCTCCAAGCTGTATCAAATCCATCCGTGGTGTGTGTGAGCTTAGTTAAAAGGAGGTCTTTTGCCTCTTCAAGGGGCTTATCCCCATCGGGAATCCCCCTAACCCGGATATTAAAGGCTTTTTTAGCCCTTCTTTCTTGCTCGGAGAAGACATCTTCTAGTGTAGAATTCATAACTGTATGTTGAACTAAGCTTGAAGATCCGACCTTACCATCGTTTTTGAGACGCGCTGCCCATGTCTTCGTTTCTTCCACTTGGTTGGATATTTTGTTCGATGTCTCCTCCAATATATTCTTTTGAGGGATATGTTCCGCAATCCGTTGCTTAAGATATACATTTTCTTGTTCAAGCTGCTCCATTCGCTTTTTAACCCCACAGAGATCCAAAATCAGCTTGCCGTTCTCAATTTCAAAAGAGTGTAATTGTCTTTTGAGTCCGATGATTTCTTGTCGAATGAAGCTGATGTCAAAAGCAAAGAGGCCTTCAGTAGGTTTGGAGGGGGTATAATCGACTGTGGGCAATTGATTAACTGCAAATGTTTCGACAACAGGGCGAGCATTCGTCTTGGATTCCGATGCAGATGCGGTGGACAGATCAGAAGTGGATGCGGTGGATACACTTAAAACAGGTACGAAAAACTCAGATGTGAGGGACAGGGGGGTGTTTTCTTGGTCTCCCAAAGTAGGGCATGGTGAGAGTGGGGGGAGTTACCTCCCCCTCGTTTGTTGCGTGGAGCCATCGCTCCAGGGAATGTCAGTTGATAGACAGCTTCAGGTGTGAGAAAGAGAGAGGTCCGCTTTCCCAGATGTCCGTTCCACAAAAGTGCGCTCCCCAGATGTCCGCTCAGATGTCCAGAGCTCAGACAAGCCCTGCTCAGAGATTTGTGCCCTTCAGAAATCTATGCTGCAGAGCGAGGTCCATGCTGTCCGCTCAGAGATCCGTCCATGCTGCCCGTACAGAGATCCGTCCATGCTCAGCGATCAGTCCACTCAGAGATCCGTCCGTGCTCAGAGATCGGTCCGCGCAGAGATCCGCTCAGAGATCCGTCTGTTAGGACCGCGTCAGTTAGGACCGTGCCAGATCAGCTGGCCAGGGAAACAGTCAGCGAGCAGTCGCGAGGTCCATGCTGGTCGCGATGGTCGCGAGAGAGAGAGCTTCATTAATGTCTTTTCCATGCCAAATGGCATATAAGACAATGAAATACATGTCAAGTATGTGGTAACAATGGGAGCGCATCAAACGTCTCCGAAGCTGTAGCAAAGAATCATCTAGTACAAACTAAGATAAATGCGAAAATGGGAGAGTATGTGCATAATAATAAATGCGTCTAAGGTCATGAAGTCTCTGAATGAGCAAGAAGCGTGGGACAGAATCAAAGGCCTTCCTGAAGTCCACAAAACAACAATAGACCTTTTCTCTCACGTACTTGGCTTCTTCAATCAAAGCTTGTAGTGTGAAAATATGGTCAATGGTAGAATAATGGGTTCGAAACCCTGCCAGTCTTAAAGCAGGTAATCTCCTAGATTCCACCTCCTAGCTTAGTGCAGACTAAAGTATGGTACCATATAGATTCGCGAGAACATGCCCAATCATGATAGTGCGATAGTTACCAGGGTTCGTCGGGTCACCATTTTTATGGTTAGGGTGGATGATGTTGGTGCACCAAGATGATGGGAAGCCAGAAACAACTACGGAACTAAGGAGAGTGGCTAGTGTGGGAGCAAGTAGGTCGGCGGTATGGGTTAGGAGTTCTAATTCAAGGTCCTCAATATCTCTCGCCTTATGGGACTTCATTCTCTTGATGGGCACAAATACCATGTCAGAGGTGAAGAGGGTGAACTCAGAAGGTCAGGGAGAGATAGAGATGGGAGTCAATGGGTATGGTGTATAGATTAGTAGCATAGTCAGCCCATATGTGGAGGTCATCTAGGAGAGGTGGTGGAGCACGACGGATAAGCTCGCGCCAGCTGAAGAGAAGGTCAACAAGACGTTGTCTTTCGGAGTGTATGGGGCAAGTGGTGGAGTAAGGAAGCCAAAGACTCCTGGTAGACTGGCATGTATAGAGAGCTGAATGTATATCTGGGTGCACGGGTAAGCATGGGGTGGGAGGTGACCAATAGCGAAAGAGAGGAAAGAGTGATCAAATAGGGTGGTGGGAGAGATATAAAAAGCAGAGATGAGAGGTATGGAGGATGGTGACCCCATGAGATAATCAACTACACTATGTTGAAGATGACAAGTATATCTGCTTGAATCCGGCTAGCAAGTTAGGCCATTATAATACGAATCCAAATATAACGTGCACGCTCGTCATGTCTGATGAACTCGATGCTCGTGTGAAGAGTCTCCCTGTATAAGCATGCAACCCCTTCGGATCCACGACCACTAGATGATCTAGTCTCATGTCTGTACACGAAACCCATCTGTATCCTGGAAAAGTGGTTAGTCCTCGCTCATGACTCTTGTGAGCCTCCATGAAAAGCAGTAAATCTCGGCCAGTGATAAAGTCAATCAAGGCTGTGGAAAATGAGTGTATACCTGTTACAAACTTACTTACTGCAAACCTCTAGGTGCCGGTTAACCACAAGAGACCGAACGATTCACGTTCCACCCCGCCATAGGACCTAATTCGGGTCCACCCACCGTGCCCTGGCCTGTGACCGTATCAAGCTGGATCCGACCTCCTTCCCAGACGGCGTCCCATACCACCGCCTAGGCTCTCAGCCATCTCCTGCCTCACGCTAGCAACACATCCTGGCCGTGCACACGCTCTCCATCCACCTCCTCCTAGGTAGACAGAATGGATGGCAAATGAGTCCTCCTCCCCTTGTATACCTCCAAGGAGAGAGACTCCAAGCCATGTGCACTCCTGGATCATGACACGTGGCAACCATGCAGGTTCACGAGTCACCGGTCAAGTCTACAGGCCCAGTCATCGTCCAGTCTCAAGTCTGGGTTTGGGACCCAAGGGAGTTGGGTCCCTAACATTCCCTCTTCCTTAAAAAAATTCCTTATCTAAGGAAGGAATTCAGGGAATCTTAGTTTAAGGTCATGTTCCTTCTCCCAAGTATCATCGTCCGCGGAACTTTCTTTCCAACGAACCAAGTACTCAGTTACCTGCCGGTTTCTGAGCCCACGTTGACGTACATCAACAATGGCCTGTGGTTCAGTAGGTACAAAGGATGATAGGTCCTCCAGCTGAACTAAATCCTCCTGAGGCATTAAGTCATCCTTTCCACCAAGTCGTTCCTTTAAACGACTAATGTGAAAAACTGGATGTACCTTAACCCGTTGAGGAAGTTCTAGCTGGTACGCATTCCGATGGAGTTTCTTTACGGAATGGCCCTGCGTAACGAGGTGATAACTTAGGACATTTCCTAGTCCTTAGTACCTTAGAATCTTTTGGAATTCTAAGATATACCCAAGCCCCCTCCTCATAGACCCTAGGTTGTCGCTTTTGATTAGCGTAAAACTGGGCTCTATCCTGAGCCGTTTTTACGTTTTCGCGAGCAACAAGCAACATTTCTTGCATATCATGCAGGAAATCTACTGCTGAGGCCCACTGAAATGGGAGCCCTAGGCTGGAAACCATACATCAGAGAAAATGGACTAAAACCTGTCGCTGAGTGCTTTGCGCTATTATACGCAAACTCAATCATTGGAAGGTACCTTTCCCAATCTGACTGTCTTCTGGAAACATATGCCCGAAGCATATCTTCCATAGACTGGTTTGTCCTCTCTGTCTGACCATCCGATTCGGGATGATCTGATGACCCCAAACTTAGAGTGGTCTCTAATTTCTCAAAGACCGCTTGCCAGAATTTGCCAGTGAACTTTGGATCTCGATCACTAACAATGTCATTCGGCAAACCAAACAACTTGAACAACTTTTCCACGAAAAGCTGTGCAAGTTCAGAAGCTTTGACAGTCTGCTTGGTTGGTATGAACTGCGCCATTTCAGTTAACCTGTCAACTATTACCCAAATGGCATCATTTTGCTTCCCCGTCCGAGGTAGCCCAAGCACAAAGTCCATGGAAATGCTTTCCCACTTTCTTTCGGGAATTTCCAAGGGCATTAACAAACTAGCTGCCTTAAGTCTTTCAGCTTTGTTAACTTGGCATTGCGCACACTTGCGAACATATGCCTCCACCTGACTTTTTAAATTTGGCTAGTAAAAGTTCTTTTTTACTAAGTCAAGTGTCCTTTGAGCGCCAGGGTGCCTTGCACACGGGCTATCATGACATTCATGCAGGATTTGGGCCCTTATATCATCATTTTCTGGCACACAAACCTTTCCATTCCGGAAAAGCAACCCATTCCTAATGGAATAGTCTCTTTGTATCTTGTCCTGAGGAGAAATCTTGGAATCCTGCTTTCCAAGTTCATCACTAGATCTAGTAGAACCTGCCAGGACGTCTAGCCAAATACGATCGAAGTACCTATCGGTCTTACACAAATCTCTTAAGGACAGATACAACTCAGATTGGATCTTAGAAAAGCTTAACTGATTAACCTCTCCAATCCGGCTTAAGGCATCCGCGACACTATTAGAAGTACCCTTCCGGTACTCAATGTCATAATGAAATTCTTGGAGCATCTCTGACCATCTGGCCTTACGACCCCTAAGGTCGACCACATCGTTAATATACTTTAACGCTTGATGGTCAGTAACTATAGTAAACTTGGAGCCATACAAATAATGTCTCCAAACTTTCAGGGCATTAATGACAACAAAAAGTTCCTTGTCATAGGTGGAATACCGCCTTTGAGCAGGGTCCAACTTCTTGCTGTCAAAAGCCACCGGCCTACCATCCTGATATAGGACTGCGCCTATAGCATAGTCATTGGCATCCGTTTCAAGTACATACGGCTTGTTAGGATCCACTATGTGTAAAATAGTTCCTCCTGACCTCTAGTTGGTAGTCTCTTGGCAACCCCAATATAAAATGCAACTTTACTAGCAAAGGATCTATTCTAGTTGCAAAACGAGAATAGACCTCTTGAAATTCTTGTAAATACTGATCTAGGGGCCGGTTCCCCATATGGATCGTTGCATACTGACGGTAAAATTCAAAAACATCAAGAATAGGAAGGAAGGCCGCCTTAAAGGCCTTACAAAAATATTCCAATTCCTAGGAACTTCAGGCTTACCCCTTATATCTTGCCACCAGGTAAATGCTTTACCTCGCAGGTACATGACAGTGAGATTGATCTTGTTGTCCTCGGATGAATCGTGCATGGAAAAGTGCGAATTCCATCGATCCAGCCATTGCAAGACCGCCTCCCGGGTTCTATCCTTCTTTTCCCCAGCAAAAACTTCAGGAGTGAACAAGGGTTGATGCACCAATTGCCTTAGCTGCGTCAATTCCTTGAGATCCTGCTGATCCCGACTATGCTTTGCTTGCATATCCACAATTTGTTGCTGTAGACTGTTAATGGCCAGCATCAAAGCATTAGGGTCTAAGACAGAGGCAGATATTGTAGCCTCATGAACAGGGGACATAGGTTGTGTGGTAGGAGTAGGCTCCATTTTTACAAAGAGAAGAGAGGTGAATTAAAAAGAGATGATAGAAGAGAATCAAAAGCTATTCAAGGAAAGTAGATGCAAGGCTACTCTTACTGTCTCTTCACAAACCAGATGGTATTGTCCATGGCTGCCAAGAGGAATAAGAGAGAGCAAGAAGAAGGGTGCACCACCACCTCCACCTCTTCTTCCCAAAAAAAAACTCATGCATAGGAGAGATATGCCTCCCTCTCCATGCTTTCCTACAAACTGCCAAGTGGCGATACCTTGCCACCTTGGCACCACAGTAGCATACTCGCCACCCACCAGAATTCTGGCCAGTAGGCAGCCAGATCCCCCTGTACCCTCATCGCTGGCTAACATTCCTTTTCTGGAATGATCAGATCAGAAACGAGGTTCCATCGCTGTTTTCCAACGGGACCTGGTCAAAAGCAACTTTATTTGACATTTCTGGCCAGTGAAACAGAGACTCGGGCCTCCAATCTTGAGCGGAACAGATTTCCGCTTGAAGGTGCCACCTGTCCTGACCCGGACAGTGCCATGTGGCAGCGCTAAGGAGAGTCCACTACAAGTTTTTTGATGGATTACTCCATCGCTGCTCAGACAGCGAGCAACCACCTTTTTTGCGCTGGGAGGGGCCCTTTGACACCGTCCGTTACCTCAACCTGAAGTGGAATTGCAAGTTGAGGACTGCCACCTGTCCGCCTCTGGACAATCCACGTGGCACACTGCTAAGGGCCCCACAACTGTTTTTTTTTTGAAAACTTTCATCCAAAAAACCAAAAACAGCAAAGAAGGACAAACACACAAAAGTGCTTTAAAAACACGATTTAAGCCCGTTTTGAATTCCGTCAAAAGCATCGTAAATTACAAGACATCTACCACGGATCAACGCACCTGCTTTCAGCATGCAGTGGCTCTGATACCATATGTTACAAACTCACTTACTGCAAACCTCCAGGTGCCGGTTAACCACAAGAGACCGAACGATTCACGTTCCACCCCGCCATAGGACCTAATCCGGGTCCACCCACCGTGCCCTGGCCTATGACCGTATCAAGCTGGATCCGACCTCCTCCCAGACGACGTCCCATACCACCGCCTAGGCTCTCAGCCATCTCCTGCCTCACGCTAGCAACACATCCTGGCCGTGCACACGCTCTCCATCCACCTCCTAGGTAGACAGAATGGATGGCAAATGAGCCTCCTCCCCTTGTATACCTCCAAGGAGAGAGACTCCAAGCCATGTGCACTCTTGGATCATGACACGTGGCAACCATGCAGGTTCACGAGTCACCGGTCAAGTCTACAGGCCCAGTCATCGTCTAGTCTCAAGTATGGGTTTGGGACCCAAGGGAGTTGGGGCCCTAACAATACCAATAAATTCCATACTCCAATCTAGAGATGGTGTGGATGGGGCCTCGGGGTACTCCCGAACCTGGGGACGCCAAATCCTTAGCACTGAGAACTGCTAGGAGCGCTATCAAAAAAATGCACTCGTCCATCCCGATAGATAACCCGTCTGCCAGACTCTCGTGCCTCCTGGAAGGCCTTATGCCTTTCTTCCACCTGGATATATGTGAGCTCAGCATCCATATAGATAGTGGTGTTACGTAGCTTAGCTCTGCAACGCAAAGCCTCTCTGCGACTCTCCAAGGAAGTAAAACGAATGATCAGTGTGGCTGCATCTCTAGTGGTCCTCCATGCCGTATTTACTTCATCCGTCTTGTGCCCTAATGTGGTGTCAGGGAAGCGCTTGGCTTCAGCCATGGTATCCTTTGTATCCGGGATCCTGTTATAGAATTGAGAATAGAGATAGAAAGGATCTTTGAATCAAGGTTTATCAATCTAGGAAACTTTGATGGTCTTCTACAACTCAAAATAGATCAAAACCACTAACATGCATTCAACTTGCAAGCAATTATGGCAACATGCAAGCAATCTGAAAAATTGTAGAGGCATGCAAGATGCATGGACTAGTACTTGCACATGCAAAAGTAAATCGCTAGCAAGTTGTAAATTTGTTGACATGCAATGAATTAATCAATCTTTTGAAGTGATTGGACCTGCTGGCTACGGTGGACAGCGAACAAGATGAAGAGGATGCGAGCAGAAAATTACATAAAACACATGAAAGAAACTTTGCTTCATTATCTAGAATGATAGTGTATGCTGTAGGGAGCATTCTAGGGAGCATTTTAGCATCATTAATCCTTGATTTTGCTCCTTCAATTTGGCCGAATGGATCTCAAATGCTTGCTGTCCACAAATTTCCAGCATGAAGAACATTACATTAGCAAGAATACAAAGCAACAAACCAGATCCATCAAAACACCAATCTAGAAAACAAATGGATAGCATCACACTAGCGTTAATGAGCAAGAGATTCTACCAATAAGAGAGCAAAATACAATAGCATATGAGAGAAAGATTTCTCCATCCAAAAGTGCGCCCACTAGGAGGAGGAGGTCTCTTTTATAGATTTAGAGGAAACAATTTTGTGATGTACATGGCTTCCAAGTGTCAGAGTAGGTGTCCCACATGCTAAGCATGCACTTTCTCTCTTCGTGCAATAATACTTGGCATGATTTGCCTTGGTCCACAAGTTTCCTAACTAGGAAAAATGCGCCCTCCTACAACATGAAAAATTCATATAGTTCCAACATATAGTTGGTAGCATGTGATATGGCCCCTAGGGGCCCATGTACAAACTTGTTGGGCCTACTCAAGGTTAAAAACCTTTACAATAAATTTTATAATGTTTTACAAACTTGGAAAGCCTATTTAAACTTTGAGAGAATACAATGTTGCGCGACGCAAATTAATATTGTGTGGCGCCAAAATACATGGTGAAATTGATCCAAACTTAAATCATAACAGATCCCACAAACCCTAATGTTGTGGGCTTTCTGGTCTCGGGATTTTTTGTCCAAAATGGTCGCTGAAATGATGGAGGAGATGGGAGCTCTTGGTTTGGTACCCTTCTTCAATACGGATGCCAAGAAAGGGCCTCTTCTTCCCGCTTTTTGATCCTGTGTTCCAATTCTTGTATCATCGTGGACGTATTTTCCGAAACTATAATCTGTTTGGTTTCGATTACTTGCTCGAGTGATGCGACTTTGGACTGCAATAGGTTCTTTTCCGTGATAAGAGAGGTTACTATTCCCTTCAGCTATAAGATTTTTTGCTTCAAAGTCTGGAAATCTGTGTGTGTGTGTGTGTGTGTGTGTGAGAGAGAGAGAGAGAGAGAGAGAGAGAGAGAGAGAGAGAGAGAGAGAGAGAGAGAGAGAGAGAGAGATGTACTGATGAGATCCCTTTGGAAAGTGTGAGATATAGATGCCAAATGTGCCCAATAATATGTTAGGAGGATGTGAGCGCTATGTATGGGCAATGTATCCCACTATCGGCATACTCAATGACTCTCTGTATATATGTTGGGAGGAGGATGTGGGTGCTGTATATGGATAATGTGTCCCACTATTGGCATACTCAATGATTGTATGTATAATCAATCGGAAGATAGCCTCAATTTGCAGTGGAGGTACTGCAAACTTGGCTAGGATAACCTAATGTGGAATTGAGGGCTTATCCCGTATCATACGTGATAATATGGTGACCTGTTAGCATGAGATTTTGGCCCACTCAGCTGAGGTAAGCCCTGTGCATTAAATCTTTTGTAGTGTACAAAAGTCATAGGAGTAACTAGGGCATTTGACCCTTCCCAGGTTGAGATGTAGTTGCATATCTCATACTGAATGGCAGACTTGTGAAAATCACCCCTAGGTAAAGATAGGATGAAACTACTTCCAATGGCTGGTTGTTTAGTGTGAGCTCTTGAGTTACAGGCTAAGATTCACTAGCTATGCTAGAAAGCAAGACTTAAGCTAGAAAGCAGGAAGAGAATGATTAAGGAGGCTAAAAGAGGAGCAATCATCATAAACTGAATAAAGGAATACAATGCTGCCCTACTTATACCCTCTCTCTTCATCAAATGGAGGATTCAAAAAAGGGAGGGAAAAGGATTTGGTGGGAAAATAGTGCGCCCTCCCAATAGGAGGACCCCCACTCCAAATCAATGTGACCAAGTCTTAAAATATAACCAAATAGGGCCCAAGGCCAGTATATAAATAAAAAGGGCCCTTAGGCCTGCTTATGCATAATAACAATAAAAGAATGGACGTGGCGAATGTAATGAGCCAAGTCCATAACTCTCCCCTGCAGAAAAACAAAGCCAAAACAGACCTTGTCTCACTATTTTGCTCATAATTTTTGAACCACATTTTTAATTCTTGACACATTAGAAAGTGAACTTTAAGGGCTTTTCAGCAGTGCAAATCTTGTCTTATCTAGCCAGAAGATGACAAAGTTATGATCATCTAAACTTACTACTTTGATACCAAATGCCAACCCATTATGGTGGTGGGCAAAGGAGGCCCAAAATAAACTTTTTTGGACTTCCTTTCCACCCTTGGGGGGATGGATAGAGAGGCCCAAAATTGAATCATGAAGCACTTTGGGGCTCGCTTTCCACCCCCATTAGTGCTAGTGGGGGTCGGGTAGAGAGAGACTCAATCAATTTTTGAGCAATTTTGGGCCTTACTTCCATCAGCTTTGAGGGGGTGGGCAAGAGGCCCAAAAGGAGATTGTAACCATTTTGGGCTCCCATTCCTTGCCATTTTCACATATGTTTTCTCTTTTTCAATACCAAAAACAATATCGTCTCACTATTTTGCTCATATAACCTTTGAATGATGCTTCAAAATTTGAGATATCTACAGGCCATAGCGTCAAGTTGATTTTGAAAAATCTAGCATTAGACTGGTTGATTATTGTAATGACCATTTTCATCAATGAAAAAACTCACACACCTCACATTCTCAAGCATGAGGCGAATGATGGCTGAGAGCCTTGGCAGTGGTATGGGAGGGCGGGATGGAGGCCGGATCTTGCTTGTTACCGGTCACAGGCCAGGGCACAAAGGATGGACCTGGATTGGGTCCTAAGGCGGGGTGGATCGTGTGTCATTCGCGCTCTTGTGGTTAACCGGCACCTGGAGGTATGCAGTATAAGAGTGTAACATTTGGTATCAAAGCCACTGTATGCCGTAAGCAGGTATGATCGATCCGTGCGAGATGTTTGGTAAGTTATTGATCTTTAGTTGGTAAATTTTTTTTAGTGAACCAAGGAATTGGTTTCACTAATATTCCTTTCTTTTTCCTCAAACCTGTGTTTTTTGGAAAAAAAAAAAAACAGAACTCTACCCCCCTCCGTGCTGCCACGTGGTACTGTCCTGCATCTGACTGGTGGCAGCAGGTGGCGGACAGGGGCGCAGTCAGCCTCTGCAGCGGCAGACTGCAGTTCCGCAGGGGGCTGTTGTGGCGGATAGGGCCCCACAGCTCAGCGGCGGCCCACAGCTGCCAGCGGCTGTGGGGAGGTGTAGCGGACCCAGCAGGGGTGTGCGAGGGCTCCTAGCTGGTAGGGTAAGGCTGGCTAGTTCCCAAAACATCCAAAAACGACCTGCCACAGGTCTGTGGGCAGTCATAGGTGGCAATAGATTGCCATGTGGCAGGATGGTATCAAGCATGTGTAGGGAGGCTTGCCTCCCTTGTGCTGTGTTTTCATGAGGAGAGGGTGTGGAGGTGGTGGCATATCTCTTTCTTGGCCGTGTTTTACTCTTGGTGGCAGCCATGGACAAGACCACTTTGATTGAAGAGTAGCCAGCAAGCTTGAGTTTGTGTTTGCTTTCCTTGAGTTGAGTAGCGTTCTCTTCAACTCTCATCACTTTTCTTAGTTTACCTCTCTTGCTCCTGAATCATGTATCCTAATCCTACCACTCAGCCTATGTCTCCTACTCCCGAGGCTACAACATCTACCTCTACCTTAGATTCTGATACGTTGTTGCTTGCATTCACCAATCTACAACAACAGATTGCTGATTTGCAATCCAAACACTCTCGAGATGAGCTAGAGTTGAAGGAGTTGACGCAGTTAAGGCAACTGGTGCATCAACCTTTATTCACCCCTAAGATTTTCACTGGGGAAAAGAAGGATAGAACCCCTGAAGTGGTCTTGCTGTGGATTGATCGTTGGAATTCGCACTTCACCATGCATGATTCATCCGACGACAAAAAGATCAATTTAGCCGTCATGTACTTGCGAGGTAAAGCTTTTACTTGGTGGCAAGATTTAAGTGGTAAGTTAGAAGCACCTAAAAATTGGGAAGAATTTTGTAAGGCCTTCAAGGCGGCCTTCCTTCCCATCTTAGATGTCTTTGAGTTTTATCGTCAGAATGCGACGATACATATGGGGAACCGGCCCCTAGATCAGTACTTACAAGAGTTTCAAGAGGTTTATTCTCGCTTTGCAACCAGGATAGACCCTCTACTTGTGCAACCAGGGGTTTAGGACTAGGTATGGCCATTGTGAATTTCTGGTTTTACCTTTGGGATTGATTAATGCTCCCGCAACTTTCCAACAATGATGAACGATCTTCTTCTTCCATATCTGGGTATAGTTTACTTAGATGATATCCTCATCTATAGTAAGACCTTGGAGGAGCATGAGGAGCATCTCAGGATTGTCTTAAAGTTACTTAGACATGAGAAGCTCTTTGCCAAGGAATCCAAATGTGTTTTCTTCCAGAAGAGATTGGTTTATCTTGGTCACGTTATATCGGACCATGGGTTGGAAATTGACCCAAATAAAGTCCGACAAGTTCGTGAATGTCCAATTCCTCAAACCATCCGGGAAGTTAAGTCTTTTTTGGTCTTTACGGGGATTTTTCATAGATTTATCATGGGTTATGCAATAATTGCATTGCCTTTGACAAATGTCCTTAAAGTGGCTAAAAGAACTAGCCGTCACATAGTGGATCCCAACAAGCCATATGTACTCAAAATGAATGCCAGTGACTATGCTATAGGTGCAGTCCTATATCAGGATGGTGGACCAGCTGCTATTGAAAGCAAGAAGCTTGATCCTACTCAAAGGCGGTATTCCACCTATGACAAGGAGCTTTTTGCTGTTATTCATGCCCTGAAAGTGTCATTATTTATATGGCTCCCAATTTACCATAGTAACCGACCATCAAGCATTAAGGTATATTAACAATGCGGTTGACCTTCGGGGTCGTAAAGCCAGATGGTCAGAAATGCTCCAGGAATTTCATTATGACATTGAGTACCAGAAAAGTACTTCTAATAGTGTCGCAGATGCCTTAAGCCGGATTGGAGAGGTTAATCAGTTAAGCTTTTCTGAGATCCTATTTGAGTTATATCTGTCCTTAAGAGATTTGTGTAAGACCAATAGGTATTTGGGTCGTATTTGGCTAGACATCCTGGCAGGTTCTTCTAGATCCAGTGGTAAACTTGGAATGTAGGATTCCAAGATTCCTCAGGACAAGATATTACGGAACTATTCCATTAGGAATGGGTTACTTTTTCGAAATGGAAAAGTATGTGTGCCAGAAGATGGTGATATAAGAGCCCAAATCCTGCATGAATGTCATGATAGCCCGTGTGTAGGGCACCGTGGCTCACAAAGAACGCTTGACCTTATAACAAGGAGCTTGAGAAATTAGAGACCACATTAAGTCTAGGGTCTACAGATCATCTTGAATCGGATGGTCAGACTGAAAGGACAAGCCAGTCTATGGAAGATATGCTTCGTGCATATGTTTCCAGAAGACAGTCGGATTGGGAAAAGTACCTTCCAATGATTGAATTTGCGTATAACAGCGCAAAGCATTCTGCGACGAATTTTAGTCCATTCACTCTGATGTTTGGTTTCCAGCCTAGAGCTCCTATTTCGGTTGGTCTCAATCGTCTCAAGGTTAAGGCAACAATGGATTTCCTGCATGATATGCAAGAAATGTTGTTTGTTGCTCGCGATAACGTGAAAACAGCTTAGGATAGAGCCCAATTTTACTCTAATCAAAAGCGGTAACCTAGGGTCTGTGAGGAAGGAGCTTGGGTATATCTTAGGATCCCAAAAAACTCTAAGGTATTAAAGACTGGAAAATGTCCTAAGTTGTCACCTTTTATGCTGGGCCCTTCCATATTGTAAAGAAACTCAATCGGAATGCCTACCATCTAGAACTTCCTCAAGGAGTTAAGGTTCATCCAATTTTTCACATTAGTCGTTTAAAGGAACGACTTGGTGGAAAGGAGACACGAGAGAGAACAATAATGATGAAGAGATGTACTCCAACTATGTCCCATTACAATTGAGGTAGGGCGCCAGCCTACATATATACTTTCTCTAAACTATGTGTAAGGTAAAAAGCAAAAAGCAAATAGCAAAAGACAAAAAATTGCTATAATTACTACCTATATTGGGTAAACACCCAAGATGAGTTTCTAAGTGATAAAAGCAAATCCTATTCTAGTAGTAGTGCGTCCACCTACATGCATGACTAAAAAACGATTTTACTATAAACAGTAACGACCCTAAAATACGACTTACTATAAATAGCAATGGCCCCTATAATAGCACACAGGCATGGCCAAAGCAACACTAATTAATCCTAAATGATAACGTTAGGGGTACTAAAGTAAACATTAACTCTAACACTCCCCCTTAATGTTTACATTGTCTAGAACTATGCATAACAAAAGTATGCATGTATCTTCCATGAAGCCCATGTAATGAAGATCCTCAATTCCGATGTAGAATTGATGATCAACTCTGATCTCAATGTCTTCATTACTCGATGTAGAACTTTCTTCGTATGATGATTTAGAATTTCCTTTGAATGTCGATCCTTTTCGTATGAACCTGCTTCATATGACTTCTCAATGTCTTGCTTTGGTCTTCATGTCTCTTTAGTGTATATGTGTGACTACCATGAGTTCAACATATCACCCGATTCCTTGACTTCCTTTGAATCAAAGAACTTTGACTCCCCCTGAATCAAATAATGTAGACATGATAACTGTTGCCTTAACCTTGAGAAATTTGCTTGAAGATTGACTCCCTTGGTCTCTTTGAACATCTTTCAAGCTACCACAAATGTAAGGATCTCCCAAACATTCATAAAGAAAAAGTAGTCCTCTTTGATTACAGTAACACCATCATGATAACCATAAGTAGGAAATAGATCTACAAATGTCAACATCAAATCTCATACATCAACACCCACTTTAGAAACCTGTACTTCATAAGTAGTCAGCTCCACTTGTGTCGATTCCTTGAATTGAACCCATTTCAATTCTCCTGGTACTCTCATAAGTTACCACTTGTGATGAAATTGATGGACTATGGTTGAACTACTCCCCTTGGATGTACACTTCGTGTTTGCATTCCAACCACTCTCTCCAAATAGAATAGAATATCATCCATGAACCAAACCAAATATGCAAGTAAAAGAGCATCCCCAATAGAAAGATAAATGTATACAATACTTCCTCCCACACAGTAACTGATACTCTCCTTCAAATACTTTCTCACACAAAGTACTTGACATGATCTTTTCCATGGTATCTCCTACCTCTATCTCACACACAGAGTCACTTGCACCAAACAACTTTCCAACCTAGAAAGCATTTCATCATGATATTTATTCTGACACTTTGTCATATTCAAATTTGGTGAACGTCCTTCTTCAACCATGTTGTTTCTCTTGAAGCTAAACAACTTGTACTGTTGATTTTCAACGGCTAATCAACAACCTTGGCTTCCCAATCTTATAACAAAATCTACCAGATGACAGAACATGAACTTGGATAGATTCTAGAACTTTTCTCCAACTCAAAATAGAATTGATCTCACTTAGTACCACCACATGAACAATCAACTATGACTTGGATGGTATCCAGGAATTACATGACAACCACAACAAGCAATCACTTCGATTACTCATAAATCTGAAGTGATTCTAGTTCAGATAGACAAGAAAGTTTCTACAACATAACCAAGCTACTATGACTTGAATAGAAACCAAACCGATACAACGTAGAATGTTGACCACACAGCTTGCCACACCTGTCACTTGTAACAACGAACTTATCATTTGCGACCATGATAAGAAACTGTGAAAACATCCTCTTGAATATCGATTTATCTATATAGACTCATAGTCTATACTTCTCATGCAACTTCTTCTTAAATATTTGCACCTTTGTCGATTCCAACCTCGACAAAACTTTGTCAATCTTAGAACGTCTGAAGTTGACCTTCCTTCAGTATGCTTGTTGGTAGCCGCTGTTTTGCAGCTTCAGCATCACCTTGATCGCTGATTGTCTTCCTCTACCATCTCTTTTGTTTCATGTAGAGTTTCCTTTCCCTGTGAGTTAACCCTTCCATTTTGTGACGAACCTTGTTCTGATTACTTTTGTGAATCCCTTCTTCACCTTGCACCTATTTGCAAACAACTCCTAGTTGTATTGCTGATCCTTATTCTTGAGACCTCCTTCAGAATGCATCAAAATTCACCATTGTATCCTAGCAATCTGTGTATTTCCATGCTTCCTTGCATGTAATCATCCTCAACTTGCATGTGATAAACTCCCACTTGTATGCGATTGTCTTGCTGTACTTTCACTTGCATGAAAAAGAGCTCCAATTTGGCCTTTATTTGGCTTGAAGAAATAGGCACTAATGGCCTTCAGCCCTTTCATGGCCTCTTCTTCCCTCATCCAATGGTCCACTTCAATCCAATGGCTCCCAAAGCCCTACATTCTGGCCATTGATCTTCATAGTCCCCAATTCAACGGCCCCCATGTCCATCATCCGTCGAAGTGGAAACTTGCAACCACAATGCACTTATTGACACTATGCAGCTACTCTTCTTGGTCGTGCACGACTGCCGCGCCCTCTCCCCCTTCCACTTTTCTGATTTTTGCTATGGTAGCTACCAATCAAAATTGCATCCTACTTCCAAGCCCACCCACGGCCACCCACGACCCTCTTAAAATCGCTTCTTATTGGTAGGGTGCCCCTCTGTATGAATTTACAGTTTAGAAAAATGTTACGTGCAGAGAAAGGTCCACCTTCTTCTTCTCAAAAACCCTAGCCTTGGTTTTGGCTAGCTCAATGAACTGGGTATTGTTCTTCCATTGCTCCACGACTGACCATGGTCCTTTGCAGCCTGTCTCGCCCTCCAAAAACGGCCGTCCTCAGCCACTTAGAGATCCAAACACGACCTCCTACAGTGAGCGATCATGCTTTTTCCAGCTGTAAACCCTGGCATGCATAGACTAAGCTTTGTTGCATATTTTTGGAACTGCCTTCTATTTAATTGAACCTCCACAACTACCCCTGCTCTCCAGTAACCTGTCCCAACGTTAGCAATTTCTGGCCAGTCTGTCTAGCAACCTGTCTTGTAAGTCAGCGATCAGCTTCCAACGAATAGACAGCAGCAGGCAGTGAACAAATCTGGGGACAGCCAGCACACAGATCTGATTTTACTCTGCGATCAGGTCTGTAGCAGCAATCCAGACAACAGGCAACCATCTAGCGATCTGTCTTCTAGCAATCAATCAGCAACGAACAGAATCCAATGAACAGATTCATGTCTAAAGGCAAACTATAGGCAGCGATCAGATCTGCAGGTCTGATTCAACTCGGAGATCAGATTTAGGTAGCATGCATTGATCCAATAGTAACAACGATTTGATCCCAGTCAGCGTTCTGTTTTCCAGTTGTTTGCCCTGCACTGTAAATCTGAATCTCTGGGAACTGAGATCTGATCTGAATCTCCACACTTTGTTGTCCTACAACCACCTGAGATCTGAGGAAGATTCCATAATCTCCTCTTTGTAGCTCAGCTCTTTTCCTTGTACACCGGATCTTCTCCTTGAAGATGATGGCCAAATCAATCCCTTATGAATTGATTCCGGTCATTGAAGTACCTCCTTGTTCTCTCGAATCTTGAACCTTGCTCTGATACCATGTTGGAAAACCGACTTGATCATACAAGTAACCCAAGACAAGATTCCTATTGTTGTTAGACAATAGTCATACACATGAGAGAGAACAACAATGATGAAGAGATGTACTCCAACTATGTCCCATTACAATTGAGGTAGGGTGCTAGCCTACATATATACTTTCTCTAAACTATGTGTAAGGTAAAAAGCAAAAAGCAAATAGCAAAAGACAAAAAGCTAATTGCTATAATTACTACCTATATTGGGTAAACACCCAAGATGAGTTTCTAAGTGATAAAAGCAAATCCTATTCTAGTAGTAGTGCGTCCACCTACATGCATGACCAAAAAAACGAATTTACTATATATAGTAATGACCTTAAAATATGACTTACTATAAATAGTAATGCCCCCCCTATAATAGCACACAGGCATGGCCAAACTAACACTAATTAATCCTAAATGATAACATTAGGGGTACTAAAGTAAACATTAACTCTAACATGAACTTCATGATAAGTACGATATTAAGAGGCCCAAATTTCCGCTTTTGCTTGAGCCTTGGAGGGATTTTGCCATGTTGCTTCTATCCTACCCTAAATTCGAGTCAAGAACTTTGCAACACTAGGTACTTCTTGGGAAATACCAGTGGTAGCTAGACATGTTGGCCAGTATCCACAATTGAGCCTGAACAGGCTCATTCCAGTGGAAACATGCAAACTCTACTATGGCTAGGTATTTAACCCATGTTTCATTAACCTATGCTGATGGTATATCTTATGGAATTGTGGGTACTCACTATTGCTCACTGCAACTGTGTTCGTAACTTGGCGAACATTGCTATTTAAAATGTTCCATTGAAGATGGGATCCTTGTCAAAAACTATGGACTTCACAAGTCCTTGCAATCTCACTGTAACTTCAATTAACAATTTGAAAACTTGCGAAGTTGTTATTGCTTTCTTGGTGGCAATTAAGTGAAGCATCTTGGTCAATAGGATACTCTCCTATTTGCCATGGGGTATCTCAAGTAAGTAGACTTGGTGGGTTTTACTTGCTCAGCCTTGTTGGGGCAATGACAAAAAGGTCCATGATCCTCAACTTGCATCTTTGGCAACTCATTTTAGGGGCTCATTGGATCACAGGTTGTAAGTCATTCTAACCCAGCTTGGCCAATCGTCTAGCTTGGTTACCAGCTATGACCGTAGCTTATAGACAACCAGCCCTTTGATAATCAATTTTAGGTGCAAGATTGGCACATAACAAATTTTTGATGCTCGAGCATATGAGATAGGTCTGCCCATAGCATGACCCAGTTGTAATTAGGAGACCTCCTAAAGGGACCAGGATTATATGATGTGTGGGATAAGGTGTATAGTAAGAAGCAGGGCCTGTACGAGTCTGACATGTGCAACTCAAAATGTAGTTGAGATGCTGGGAAGAAGCAGATTTGCGGTTAGCAGGTCTCATGCAAATGAATGTGTACAACAAATAAGTAGCAGATTCTATACAAGTAGGACATATACAGTGCCAATTGTAAGTGTAATCTCAGGCATAGTAGCAATCAAACCCATTTGGAAGAGGTTCCAACACATTTAGAAATATGGACATTTCAAACCTGTTGCAAACGTCCACTCACGAAGTTCCTTCATAAAGGTCTTGGGTCCATAAATGGTTTTGGTGACCAAGAAGGGCCCAATAGCTTATCAAGCTAGTTGCAATCCTACCTCACAAAAAAATCTGTCTCCTCTCTCCATAGTTGAGATTCTCTCTACCTCTTCCCTCCTTTTCAGCCACTCCTGCACCCTTGTTACAGCTTGGATTCTTCTTTCTGTCCCTCAGTCCCTTCCTACTTGATTCTTCTTGCCTCCCTCATTCTTTTGCTGGTGTTCTCTATGTTTGCACTGTTGTATGGAGCACCATGCAACTACGGTTTGCATTGAGAGCCGTTGGATTTTGCTTTATTCCTTAGTCCTTTCTACCTCAGGCTTTGTATTATGCACCTCCCACTAGCTGCAGGTCTCATACAGCATTGATAAAATTTTAGACTTATTTCTCAAAGTTACCTGTGATGTATCGTTTGGAAACAATTTTGATATCATCTTCATTATGGTAATCCTTCAGCATCTTCTTGGAGCATCTATGGTAATGTTTGCAGCGTGTAATTTTGCCATCCCTTTCTTTGCAATCAATGAGACTGAAGAAAACATGCAAGAGCACAATAATGCAAAAGGCAATCTGTGTTTCAGTTAGGTAACAAATATCTATCAACAGGGGGTTACAGGTCGTAAAGAGAGTTTTTTTCTTGAAACACCAGTTTGGTCTGGAAGCTTGTTGGGTTAAAGTGTAACATATTGATTAACATAGGAAAATGAAAGCTCGGCTAGAAATAGCTTATCAAATCTGGTTGGAAGTCCATGATAGTCTTCATAAAAATTACCAGTTTTTCTGTCATTCCTTTACTGAGATTCTAATTTCTTCTCTCCTCTAAGCACGGGTAAAATAAAAGATAGGTTAACTTAGATTCAATTATTTTGCATACAAGGTAAGACCTTTTTTCAAAAAATGGGTAAAATTTTCCTAGTCATTATAGTCAAATAACACAAATCCAGTTGCTGTTTGATAGTTCGAAAGAGCAATTTCTGTATCTTGTGATTTTACCAATGAAATGTTCTTCTGTGCTGCCTTTTAACATTTATGTTAATTTTGATGATCAGGATGGAAGAGTAACGGTTGAAGGAAAGTTGCGTATGACAGAGTCAATTTGTGAAAGTATGAGACAGCAAATTGCTGAACTGCATGAAAAAGCTGAATGTGTACAGAAAGATCGAGATAGTTCGGAAGCACAGGCTCGAGCTGACATGAAAGTTCTTGCAAAAGAGATAAAAGCTCTTCGGCAAAATCGACAGGAGGTGACACAGTTAATTCAAGAAAGGGCAAAGTTGGAGGTCTTATGCATACACTTAATTTTTGCCTTTGATATTTTTGGATGAGAAAACACAGAATAAGGAACACTTTTTACAGCAATTGGCCCCTGATTTTGAGGTGAAAATCTATGTTGTTTGGCTGTTTGCTTGGTTTGACAGGTAAGTCTGAAGGAAGACAGAGAGGAACAACAAAGAGTGAGAGCATCAAGAGCTAAGCTGCTTTATGAAGTTACTGCACTCCATCAAAGACTGAAAGAGTGCAGTCTAGATGTTTTAGCGAGGGAGGATAACCGCTCTGTTGCCTTGAGTAATTCAATGGAACTTCTGACTACATCAGATAATCGAATTGGGCTCCTCCTCGCAGAGGTAAGGTATGACTAACGATCAAACACTTAGAATGGAACTCAAACCAGTGCTCGTTTTATTACCCTTTTTGATTTGTCAACAGCAGATTGACGAGCATAAATGATTATTTTTTATAAATATGGAATGATGTCTATTAAATTTTTGCCCTCACCTTGTTTGTTATAGGACCCCATTGACTCAATAGAGTTGTGATATGTATCGCTGCATGCCATCATAAAGAGATAATTGGTGGGAGAGAAAGCTCCTCAATTGAATCAGAAAGTTATTCGAGAGGGATTCAATAGACTTATAAATCTCAAATCTACGGAGAGATCTGAATCATGAAAGTAATACCCCTTAAGACTAGTTTTGATAAACTCGATATGGATCAAAGAATTTAAGCACGAGGATTATTCCTCAATCTACTGTCAAGTAGCACTTTAGTCAATGTAGTCACCCATCCTCATGCGAACTGAAAATAGTTGGAGAAAACACTTGAGATTAATGAATTGCTATTTAGTAGCTAATGAAGTTTGCACTGCATCTTCATGATATTGTCTAGGAATAGGCATTCTATCAAGGCTTCAGCACATGATCCAATAATTGATTCTATTATATCATATGTATTGTATATTTGTGAGCATGCTGACCATTCTGCAAAATGATAATTTGGAGGTACAATTGAGGCCTTCTATTTCGAATGTGATCGGCATAAAGATTGTCTGACTTGAATCCGCCATAAGTCATATGTTTATGAAGGCCTTCATTGTCTTATCACCAGTTGTGTCAAAGCTTTGAGGTTGCCATAATAGGTTTTGAAGTTATTCTCCAAGTTGAATCTACATCGCATCACATGTCTATGAAGTCTCTGTCTCTTATGTGAAGGAATTCATATATCGTTGCATGTAATCAATCGGGCATTGGGTCAAAAAGTTGAAACCTTGTATTTTAGTGATGGAAAGATCACATGTCTCAAGATCATTCCCTCTTGTGCAATGCTCTGATTTGAGTTGAGTAACGTTGCCCACTAAAATAGTTGATTGCAAACCATGGGTATAGGTTAACCGTTATATCTTCCTTGGACCTTGTAGCATAGAGCTCATAGCCCAATTTTGTCGGCAGGTGGGTGCTAGACACCCTCTGATAATTAATTTCGGGGGGGGGGTTAGGGGGAGGAAAATTGTTTTTATTTCGTTTTAGGGATGTAGGACAGTGAGGGGAGGGGCCTTTATTTATTTTTTTGACAAAAAAAAAAATTTGAAAAATGCCGGACACGCCCCTGAGGAGTTTGCGTCCGAACGCGGGCGCGCCCAGGGTCCGCTTCCTTAGGTATATAGTATAAAACTATTTTAGAGAGAGAATGTGTGACGTGCCGTAAAAATGTCACGCTTTTGCCGGCAAAAATGTCACGCTTTGCCGGCAAAAAATATCACCCATTTGCAAAAGGAAAAGCAAAATGGTAAAGAAAACGCAGCCTCCAAAAATATATAAACACTTTTTGTGGGTAAGTGCCCATTGCCCGTCATCGACGGGCATAACCAACTAGTATATATATATCTGTATCAGACATGAGGGTCCGGGCCGGAATGCCCGCATCCACGTCCGCGTCCGACGCCTGGACCCGGACGCTTCCGACCCCCGGATGCGGGGTCGAACGCGTCCTTTTTTTTTAAAATTTTGTTTTGGGCTAAACGCGTCCGGACGCAGACGCGTACGGGCCCCGGACGTGTTTTTTTTAAAAAAAAAAAAAAAAAAGCGGGCATTGCGGAACAGTCCGCAGAAGCCTGAAGCCCGAGAGGAGAGAAAGAGGACAGGAGAGGGAGAGAGAGAGAGTGAATGAGGGAGAGGCATAGAGAGAGAGAGAGAGAGAGAGAGAGAGAGAGAGAGAGAGAGAGAGAGAGAGAGAGAGAGAGAGAGAGAGAGAGAGAGAGAGAGAGAGAGTGCTATTGTGTGTGTGTGTGATGAGTTGTGTGTGATGATTGTGTGTGTGTGTGTGTGTGATGATTGTTGAGCATATAGATGTGTGTGTGTACGGCGATTTGTGTGTGAGAGAGAGAGGAAGAGACAGAGTGTGAGGGACGGAGAGAGAGAGGATTTGTGTGTGTGCATGCGTGTACGAGCCATTGTGTGTCTGTGAGCTTAGGATTTAGGGTGGGAGAGAGATATTGGATTTGTGCTTCTGTGTGTGCGAGAGACAGAGAGAGAGAGAGAGAGAGAGAGAGAGAGAGAGAGAGAGAGAGAGAGAGAGAGAGAGAGAGAGAGAGAGAGAGAGAGAGAATTAGAATTAGAATTATTATTATTAACGTCTTTTGGTGCCCAGGGGCACATAAGACAAAAGAGAGTACAAAATGTGAGAAACATTGTCCGCATAAGGACTTATTTACCAATGAAAAGACAGTAAAACTAAAACTAAAATATCGATCTCTCTGTCTCTAAGAGAAAAAGTATCCAAGCTTGACCACCAGCTGGTGAGGGTACAAAGCAAGAGCTTAACCACCTGCTCCGCGGAGGAAACTAGCTACGAGCAAGCTGAAAGTAATGAGTGATGGTAGTAGTGGGTCGTGATGTAGGCTGGTGGGAGGCGTATGAAGATCTAGTAGCACTGGATCGAGCCGAAACTTTCTGTGTCTTCGATCTTCGGACGGGGACGTCAAAATCCGCAACCGAAATATCCACTCTGTCTCGCTTCTGGAAGAACCGAGTAATGTGAGCCTGACTGGAATCCATATCTGAGAGCGTAGGTAGAAGTGAAGCTCGTAAAATATACATCTCTCTCAAAAGAAGACCCACACATCTAGCATCTGGATACTCGAGGAAGGAGCTCAACGTGAGGGGAATATCTCGGTATAAACAATGGTATCGTCCTCTAATCTCATAGTATACTGGGCAGCGAAAGATGAAATGAAACTCATCTTCCACCTCCTGAAGAGAACAAAGCTGACATATCCGCTGCAATCTGGGAGTGTCTGTGTATCTACTTGTCTCGATAGCAAGCTGATGAGAAGAGACTCGAAGCTGTCCTATACGATATCTCAGACCAAAAGATAGCGTCTGTGTAAGATAAACTGGAAGAATAGGCAAGCCCGAAACGTCCAGCCGTAAAAGATGTGTGCCATAATAATGTAGCTTGACCCTATCTGGATCAGGATGTGACCATATAGTGCGTATGTAGCTCCGGTAAATCTGCTGTCTGATATAAGCATGGGTTGCATTCGGAAGATCAAGTGCGGATAAACCCCAAGTCTGAAGAAGGGCTGAGACACTGCGATACCAAGAGTGCTTGGCTCCCTGATCTGCAAGGGTACAAGATGAAGTGAGAGCAGCAACAATGTATCTGGAGGTATCTAGATCTGATACCCTGTGAAGAAAGGTGATGATCTGAAACATAGCACCAACAACTAATGGAGGAGAAGCAAACTCGGCTAGTATGATATCATGTGGTACTGAGGGCTTAGCCCGAATTATCCTACTGAGCATGAGAATCTGGATACGAGTAAGATCTCTCCATGTATCGCGTGATAAATCAGGGCACCAAGTCTCAGCCGAATATAGCACAACTGGGGAGACAATAGCAGAAAATAGTAGGCATCTGGTAGCAGGATCCTGCACATAATAAGTAGAGCAAAATCTCTCCATATGCACAAGAGCGGTATGCCCCTTGCGGAGCCTGGCGGTGGCTGCTGGTCGAAAAGTGAGTAGCGGACCAGAGAAAAGAACTCCCAAATAGGTGTAGGAGGTCACGATCTCAATCGGTAGCCCGTCATAATAGAAAATCACATCTCTCATATGCTGTCTGTTGGTGTTAAACACCATAATCTTAGTCTTCTTAGGGTTAACCGTCAATCCCCAACGCTGGCAAAAGTGATGTAAAGCAGAAAGGTGACTCTGTAAACCAGCTGCAGAGGATGAGAGGAGAACCACATCATCAGCGTACAAGAGAATGGGGATAATAATGTCTGCTAGGGGACAGCCCTCTCCACCTTCCTCGCGAATAATCCGCTCGAGGTCATCTATATATAGTGCAAAAAGAGTGGGTGATAAGGGGCAACCCTGCTTCACCCCAATGGTAGAATGTATCTGTGAGGACCAGCCACTACCATCTCTGAAACGTGCCAAGACTCGCTCATATAAAGTAATGATCGCAGCAATAGTATCCTCTGAAAAGCCAAGTGAAGACAGTCTCTGGAAAAGAAGATGTCGTGGAACAGAGTCAAAAGCTTTGCGAAAATCCACAAAGCAACAGTAAATTCTCTGTTTCCGATGTCGAGCCTCCTCAATAATGCATCTCAAAATGAAGATCTGGTCTGAAGTAGAATATCCCGGTCTGAAACCAGCTTGACCCATAGCGTGTAAACCCTCAGTTTCAGCAAAAGATCCAGTGACTGTCTGTAGTATAGAGCCATATATCTTAGCTAGAGTGTGACCAATCATAATGGTGCGGTAGTTTCCTACATTCATGGGATCACCTGCCTTGAGGATGGGGTGAAGGATATTAGTACACCAAGCCGTAGGAAAACCAGAAGTAACAGCTGTGTTAAAAACATGAGCAATGTAAGGGGAGATGAGATGTGCTACGGGCTTTAGGAAGTCTACACTTAAGGAGTCATAGTCAGTGGCTTTATTTAGTTTGGCATGTTTAATGGCGTTTTCAACCATGTCAGGGGTGAAAAGTGAGCAGTGGTTAGGTCTCGGTGAGAGTGAGGTAGGAGGAGAGTCCGTGGTATATAACTCCGTGCCATACTCGATCCAGGATTCGATGGCTATGGGGGCCAATGTTGAAGAGTGTCTGGTGAAATGTTTCCAGAAAAAAGAGGAGGAGGGTGAATCTAAAGAGTTGATCATTTTTTGGCAGAGTGATTGTAGGTACTTGATCTTCTTTGTTCTGGTGGTTCTATGATATTCTTTCTGGCATTGTTTGAGTGTGGCAGGGGAGTGTGACCTGGCATATGTCACATGATTGTGAAGAGAGCGGCATTCTGCATCATACCATCTGTTGTGAACACTTCTGTGAGATGATGTCGTTTTGGTGGGGAAGGATGAGGAAGCAGCAGCTAAGAGGGATGTAGAGAGAAAAGTGGCTTGCTGGTCAATTGGTGCCATGAACGGGAAGTTAGCGAGTAGTTGGGATAAGATTGTGGTGTAATTAGTGAATCCAGATTGGGTGAAAGGAATACGTTTATGAGTGGGAAGAGAGCAAGAAATTTGCAAAGAAGAGGTTATGTGACCAAGTGAGATGTGTAAGAGTGAGTGATCGGAAATGGTAGGGGGTGTGATGGAGAAATCAGAAATGTGAGAGATCAAAGCAGGTGATCCAATGAAGTAGTCGACCACACTATGTCCTCCACCATGAGGATAGCATGTATATGCTGATGAGGAAGGCCACTGTGTGAGGCCATTCAAAATGGCAAGAGCGTGTGTCTCTGCTAGAGTGATCAACTGCTCCCCGAAAGATGTAGCTGGAGTGTCTGCATCCTGTGATACCCGGTCTAGCCCCATATCCAAAGGGTAAAGCCTGAGAAGATCCGTAGCTGCATGAAATTCGGTTTGTCTAGAGCTTGTGCGGGCGTTGAAATCACCTGCTAGTAAAATGGAACCCTGCTGAGAAAAGATAGCAATATCATCTGAGAGAGCCTGAAAAGGGTCCCCGCCAAACTCAGCAAACACTGAGGTTTGTGGAGCAAAATAGCATACAGCTATATAGATGTCCTGAGGTAATCCCAATAGTGAGCCAATAATGTGTAACCAAATATAGCGAGCGTATGGATCTTGTTTAACCATCTGAACTGTGGTGTCTCTGTATAAACAAGCTACTCCTCCAGATCCTCGACAAGTTTTTCCCCTAACAAATGGACGAAAAGCAGAATGCCAAGAGTACTCCTGTATATTTGGAAGAGGATGATATAAGGACTCATGAGTTTCAGCCAACAACAAAATGTCGCATTTTCTAATAAAATCAGCAAAGTCTCCGGCTGATGACGAAGATAAAAAACCATTACAATTCCAGAAGCCAAGTCTCAAATTGGTAGGGGATCTCGGGTAGCTTCTATATCCGGGGGCCCCTAGTTCCTATTGTGGAAGGTCGAAAAATCTCGGTTTCCCGTCAATAAAAACAACCCTTTGCCCTTTCTCTTTCGCTTCAAGGATAATCTTTTTTCTTGCCAACCATTGAGTATTTGTTAAGTCATCATCCATATAAATGAAAGTACCTTTAAGCTTTGCCCTAAGCCGAAGGGCAGCATTGCGTTGTGAAAGCGAGCGGAACTTGATAAACAAAACATTGTCATCAAATTTACTGCGCCAAGCAGTATCAAAACCGTCAGCCACATGAGATAACTTGGAAATGAGCAAATCCGTAGCTTCTTCCAACGGTTTTCCACCATTGGCAATGCCTCTTACTCTAATGTTAAAGGCTTTTTTGGCCCTTCTGGCTTGTTCACCCAAAACTGTCTCCAAATCGTTTTCCTTCGGAAAAGATGAAATCTGAGAGTGATTACCTTGCTTAAGGATCGATGTCGTTTCTTCAACCTGTTTTGCGAGTGATGAGAGTTTGCTGCCCATATCATCCGGTTTGAAGAGTGCTGCCCACGTTTTCGTCTCCTCGACTTGTTTCTCCAAGCTATTGATCTTGTTGGAAGTCTCCTCCAAGGCACTTTTTTCTGCAATTCGTTGCTTAAGATATATATTTTCTTGCTCAAGCTGCTCCACACGTTCCGTGACACCAAAAAGATCCTTAGCTAACTTGCTATTTTCAGCTTCAAAGAGGTGTAGTTGTTTCTTAAGTCCAAGAATTTCTTGCCGGATAAAACTAAGATCATAAGCAAAAAGACTTTCGGTAGGTTTGGAAGGAGTGTAGTCAATGGCAGCCATGTTGATAGTTTCTGTCACCGAAGACGGCTCCTCCATCACTACCGGTGATGGGGGGGTGTCCAACAGGGAGGGGGGTGTAAGAACACCCTCCTTTTTCTTAGGTGCCATAGGAGGCGGTAAGCAGATGGAGGACCAGCGCAGGGCAGGTGCGAAGGTCAGCACTGCAGCGCCAGCAGGGCGGACAGCAGCGCCAGCAGGGCGGGTGGGCGCGCAAGAGAGAGAGAGGGCAGCAACGCTAGCAGGGCGGGCAGCGCACCAGCAAGCGGGCAGCGCACCAGCAGAGCGGCGAGAGAGAGAGAGAGGGGCAGGGGTAGCGAGGGCGGGCAGCGCACTAGCAGGCGGGCAGCGCACCAGCAGGCGAGCGCACCAGCAGGCGGGCAGCGCACCAGCAGGCGGATGAGGGCAGCGCACCAGCGGCGAGAGAGAGAGAGAGAGAGAGAGAGAGAGAGAGAGAGAGAGAGAGAGAGAGAGAGAGAGATGGCCGCTTGTCCCATTTGGGATGAGGTGGAGGTGATGCCCGACAAAAAGTGGCGTTGCCCTTTTTGTCGAAAGCAGTTCATAGGGAACGCCTCTCGGGTTCGAGCACATTTGGGGGGATTGCGAGTCCGACCCACGGGGGGATGCTAGGGGATCGGCATTTGTATGGTCATCCCCGCTGCGGAGAGGGCTCGCATTCTCGAGGCATATTCTGAGACAGTTGCTGAGCCCGACGAGCCGTCCACAGATGTCGCGGACTCTGTTTCCATTGGTGCACCCGCTACCACCGACCATGCCACTGGTACACCCAGCGCCACCGCCCCCACCCCCACCGTCGCATCCGCACCCGCCACCGCCACCGCCTCCGCCTCCGCCTCCGCCACAACCACCCGTACCCCCTCCGCCAGTACTCCCCATGGATCCACAGCCTCCATTGCTGCACGTACGCCTATGCCATCACCGTCAGATCTGCACGGCCCATCCACATCCTCCGCTTCCACACCTGCACCTATGCCACCACCTCCAGATCCGCATCGTCCATCCACATCCTCCCAGCCATCCACATCCCGAGGCACCAGACAGATGTCCATGCCGGGATCTTTCAGAGAGGGGCAGCACAGAGAGGCCACCAGGACCATAGCACAGATGTTCTATGACCTGAACCTCCCCTTTATCATGGCATCATCCCGCATCTTTGGAGAGGCTATCTCGAAAGTTGTAGTCTGCGGGCCCGGCTACACACCACCTACAGCCGACGCACTATGCGGCCCTTTGCTCCAGGACCGGATTGCATCAGTCAGAGAGAGACTGGCCGCACTGCATGAGGCTTGGGATAGATACGGCTGTTCCATCATGGCTGATGGGTGGACTGATCGTCGCAGATGTCCACTCATCAACGTGATTGTTTCTAGTTGTTACGGTTCCATGTTCTTGCGCAACATCGACGCCTCCGAGGCAGGGAGAGTGCATTCGGCCGAGTACATTCACGACATCATTCGCGCAGCGATAGAGGAGGTCGGGCCACAGCGCATTGTCCAGGTATAATCTTCTTTCATTAGTTGCTTGGTCATTTACTGCTTAATGTTGATACAATAGTTGTGCGTAGTTTTTGATTGATTGCAATGTGTTTCCAAGCTGTGAACTGATCGTGTGAACGTATCGCGAAAGGTTGTGACGGACAATGCGTCCAATTGCCGCGGTATGGGGGAGCTTCTTATGGCAGACTACCCCTCCATTGTGTGGACTCCATGTGCCGCACACTCACTGGACCTCCTCCTGCATTCCATCGGGCGCCTGCCTTTGGGTCAGTGAGATTCTCACGAGGGCACTTGCGGTTGTGGACTTTGTCACACGCAAGCGCCGCATGACAGCCCTTTTCCGCACATTCAACAAGTAAGCTGCTACTTATTTTTTGGCTCGTTCAAGATGCTTCTTTATTTTTTGCTCGTTTCATGTGTGCCTCTCATTCAATACAGGCTCGACTTGAAGAAGCCCGCTCGCACCCGCTTCGCCTACCAGTTCATCATGCTTGAGCGGCTACACAAGCTCAAGGGTGAATTGCGACACATGGCCACTTCGGCAGAGTTCACCGCCATGGACTTGTCCACGACCCCAGAGGGCTTGGCCTTCCACGACATCTTATTCATGGAGCCTTTCTGGGTGGATATGCAGCAGCTGATGGACGTCATGCCCCCCATCTACTCTGTTCTGAGGCTCGTTGATCGCGAGGGGTGCACGATGGGCCTCATTTACGAGTTCATGGACCGCATAGGCGAGTCTCTCCAGCGTTCGGAGTTGGACCCTGCCAGGTATAACTTTTTTCTGTCTCACCATCCTTCCATTTCGCACTCTGTTTCGTCTTGCTGCCTCAACACGATGGTATGTAACTGTTGCCCCCATCCGTTGTTTCAGAGCGAGAGGCAGTACGACGATGCAGAGCTACGTGCGGACTGGTTCGCATACATCCGCCTCCTCAGCAGCGACACTGGTATCCGTAGCAGGCTCGAGGTGCAGAGGCTCAGTTACAGGTAAACTCTTGATCTATCATACGCTGTCGTTCGTTCAATTTCCCTGCGCGGGCTCAAGTGTACTCAAGCATATCGTTGCTCAACTGCAGACACTCTCTGGGGCTATTCGGCGAGGACCTTGCACGTGTTTGAGAGAACAAGCTCTTGCCTGTATCATGGTGGGAGAGCTACGACGTTGGGCAGCCAGACCTGAGGACGCTTGCGCTCCGAGTCCTTTCACAGGTATGCCGTCTAATCTCATTCATCCAACCAGTTTTCGCACTTTCTCTACAAGGTCGATACTCACTCGAGTTGTTGCCAATTAATGCAGGACTGTTCTGCTTGCGTGTGCGAGCCGAACTGGTCAGCGTTCAGCCTTGTTCACACGAACAGGCGGAACCGTCTGACGATGGAGCGGTGCAATGACTTGGTGTACTGCAACACCAACACTAGGGTGGTTCGACGCATCACGGAGAGCATGAGGGCAGGAGGCGCACGCGCCCTATTGCTGCAGGTATATTTCGTTGCTTTGTCGTTTTGCTTTCGTATTGGTTTAAGACATTCAGTTTAATGCCCTCACTGTTGCTTCGGCTATTCTCACGAATGATTGACTTGTGCAGGTCAATCCCGATGAGTGCCTGGTTGCAGCGGCAAATCATGAGCCAGAGCCAGAGGTTGATCTAGACGATGCCGCTCAGCGTGCTCTGCGGGGTGATCCCGAGGATGATGCCGATGCCGATGAGGCCACCCCCCTCCCTGCTGACGTTCCATTGCCCTCCTCTGATGATGAGCCCACATATGATTCAGACGAGACGGTCGACCTTGTAGGGGATGGTCCACGTGCCCCACCCAGTACTCCCGCATCACGCCCCCTTTCCGATGATGGCTGGTCAGAGTTTGTGAGGGAGACAGAGGCTGCTGCCCAGAGATAGATAGCGCAGAGACGACTCAGAGCATCACAGGCAGGCAGTTTTTCCCAGAGACCCCCCCCGTGGCAGAGGGAGACCCCCAGGCAAGAGTGTACCACAGAGGGTTCCTTCCGGTAGACCCAGAGGCAGGCCAGCCAAGAGGGGATGCACTGATGATTTTTCTAGTCATCTCTTGGCAGGCGTTGGCCCAGACTTAGAGGAGTCCCAGATGCCTCCAGACTCCCAACTTGACTTTGTATTTGACACCCTTGCAGATGCATCTGGCACGCAGAAGGATGATTTTTTTAGCACAGACTTGTAGATACTGATACACATTTTAGCATCATGTATAGTGGCATCAGATGAGATGTATATATCTTTTTACAGTCTATTAGTGTCATGGCTAATTTATCGTGGTTGCTTACAAATGGTTAGCTCTGTGAAATTTGAATGGTTAGTCAGAAATGGTTTGCTCCGTGCAAGAAGAGAGAGAGAGAGAGAGAGAGAGAGAGAGAGAGAGAGAGAGAGAGAGAGAGAGAGAGAGAGAGAGAGAGAGAGAGAGAGAGAGAGAGAGAGAGAGAGAGAGAGAGAGAGAGAGAGAGAGAGAGAGAGAGAGAGAGAGAGAGAGAGAGAGAGAGAGAGAGAGAGAGAGAGAGAGAGAGAGAGAGAGAGAGAGAGAGAGAGAGAGAGAGAGAGAGAGAGAGAGAGAGAGAGAGAGAGAGAGAGAGAGAGAGAGAGAGAGAGAGAGAGCACATCTGCATCTCATTCATAACATATGCATCATGTTCAACCATTTAACGTAACATGCTAAACCCGCTAAACCCGACACCCTAACAAATGGCACAGTTAACATAACACCCTAAACCCTAACAAATCATCCTAAACCCACAACCCCACAGCCATAACCATCAAAACAAGCCACAACCATAATAATCGTAACCACATCCATAAACATCATCAACCCCACCCCACGTCCTCATTGTGTCGTAGGCATTGCACCACAGGTATGTGCAGATTCAACGTTTCAGGTGTTGTCCGTTTCGGCCAGCGGACAACCTCGATAGGAACCTGTGGGAGCAAACGGGACGAGGACCGGACGGACGACAGCCCCAGTACGTCCTTCCGAAGTTCGACGTCAAACAGGGCTTCGGGGACACTTTGCCGGGATGGGACCTGAAAACATTCGGAATTGACAAAATGGTCCGGGAATACAATCCAACGATTTGTGATCCCGATACGATCTCAAGGGACTGAGCCTGATTCGATTCGGGTGTCGTTTGGTCAAAATGGCCGTTCGACGGGACAGAAACGCAATCAGGTCACGTGAAATGGACTAGTTTTGCAGCTCTCTGTTCGACGGCCCAGTTTCTCCAAACAGGCTTCGTTTCGGCCAACCAACAACCTCGCCAGGAACCTGTGGGAGCAGACAGGACGAGGAACGGACGGACGGCCTGTAGTGAATGAAACAGTTTTGCATGAGTAATTAGTAAGCTGTTGAAGTTCATCAGGGGAGAAACCGATCACATCATACAAGACAGTACTGTGTAGGCCTGTGCTGACAGATCTAACTATACCTCTTGCAGGATGGTCGGTCATGTGGTCCCCTGTAGTGAATGGCATAGTTCTACTAACCATTCACTCTTCAAGTGTCCATTAACTTCTGGAGTTCAAAATTGTGAACATCAGTTTTTCCACAGTTGTTTTCATCAAGCCATGGAATTGAGGACGCACAGTACACAAGACCATCAAAACGCGCAAAAGTGTGGACCTATCGTATGCTTTAGGGCCAACGGCTAGCAAACAAATGGCGAAAAGAAGGACATCAAATACACTGTTGAGCAAGATTCTTCTGATGATGAAGAGTACAAGCCTTCAGTTAGCCAGGAAGAAAGTTCGATCTCTTCCATAACTGGCGAGTGTGACAGACGTACTGAAGCTGTTTGGTTACCGACGGGGATGGTGTAAATGAAAGTTAATTAGAGCAGGTTTTGCAATCAATACAGAGTTTGAAAGGCAGTTGTGTTGGCTTTATACTGTTTTATGATTTAAATTTTGGCTTCACTACCCATTTCCTGAACTCAGAAACCCAACGAAGCAATATATATCAGGCAATGTTCACTACCCTTTCATTTGGATATTTGGCCAGGAAGCCTTGCAAGAAAGCAATGGCCAAAAAGGTCCTTCCAGGGCATGCAGACGAAAGGAGTGGTTGTGTCGCCCTTACGTACTCCCGGATTTTATCACGCCATTAATTGCTCCGTTTTCGACTCCACGTCAAACGTTTTTTGGTGAGCCTTCAGAGACAACACCCACTAGTTTTTGATCAGTGGATCAGAAACCACTGGGTGCTGTCTCTGGAGGCTCACCAAAAATGTTTCATGTGGAGTCGAAGACGGAGCAATTGATGATGTGGCAAGATTCGGGGACACATACTAGCGTCAGAACTACTCCCATCATCTTCATGCACTGGAAAGACGTTTTTGACCATTGCTTTCTTGCATAGCTTCTTGGCCAAACATCCAGATGAAAGGGTATTGATCATTGCCTAATCTATGCTACTTTCTTGGGTGTCTGAGTTCAGGAAACGGGTATTGAAGCCCATAAAATTTCCTTTCAAACTGTATTCTTATTGCAAAACATGCTTTAACTGACTTTCACTCACACCGTCCCTGTCAATACCAAGCAACTTCAATACTTCTGTTACACTTCAGACTTATGGAAGAGCTGGAACTTTTTGTTTGGCGCACTGAAGGCTTGTACTCCTCATCATCATCAGAATCTTGCTCAACAGTATCTTTGGTATCCTCCTTCTGGTCGTTTGTTCCCCAAACCCTAAACCCCAAACCAAACAAAAGTCCAACATTTTAGCGCGTTTTGAGGTGTTTGTGTGGTGTGCGTTCCCGATTCCGTAGCGTGATGAAAACAACTGCAACAAAACTGCTGGTAATAGTGGTGAATGGTCGTCAGAACCGTGCTATTCACAACAGGGAGTGGATGGTCACCAGAAGAGTGGATGGTCATCATAACTGTGCCGTTCACTACAGGGAACCAGAAGACCTACTGGCTGGCCCGAAGACGAGGGGCCCTTTCCCAGACCATGGCCAATTGTTCTGTGGTGAAGTTAATTCCAATCTGCTGCGTTTCCTCGCCTTTGCCAGCTGGGGCAGGGGGGAGCAGGTCCAAGGACCGTGAGGGCACGTAGCTGCAGCTCCGGTAGTCGCCCCATTATCTCTCGCTGGCTCTCGTGAAATTCTTCTTCTTGCTTCCATTTGTTGTGTCAGTGGACATCTACTAGGACATGCTCCGATTTGTTGCCCACATGACGTTGTACCACCTCAAACCCTAAATCTATCTCATCACATAGGCCATGGTACTGTGTAGAATGCATCAATGGTCCGGGAACACAGTCCACAGGTTCGTGATCCCGATACGAACCCAAGGGATCGAGCTTGGCTCGATTCGGGTATCGTTTGGTCAAAATAGCCCTTCGACTGGAGAGAAACGCAATTAGGTCAAGCGAAATGGACTAGTTTTGCAACTCTCCGTCCGACAGCCCCGTTTCTCCAAACGAGATCCGTTTCAGGTGCCGTCTGTTTCGGCTAGTGGACAACCTCGATATGAACCTGTGGGAACAAACAGGACGAGGAAACGACCGACGGTCGGCCCGCAACGTCCGTCCGAAGTTCGACGTTAAACAGGGCTTCCGGGACACCTTGTCCGGTCGGGACCTGAAAACTGGGAGATGTTTCGGAGCCCCCGTGTTGGAACGCAAAATTTTGACAGCGTATTGTAGCGTGTTGGAGTAGTGCCATAAGTAATTAGTAAGCTGTTGAAGTTCATCCGGGGAGAAACCGATCTCATCAACCGAGACACATTAGTGTGTAGGTCTTGTGGTTTTTTGTAGTGAATGACACAGTTTTGCATAAGTAATTAGTAAGCTGTTGAAGTTCATCCGGGGGGGAACCGATCTCATCATATAAGACATAGTAGTGTGTCGGTCTTGTGGTTTCTTGTCTTGAGAGCTTGTCACTCTTCTGGTGAGCCCTAATTTCCCCTAGAGACTTCTGGTCCTGAGAGCTTGTCACTCTTCTGGTGAGCGTTCGCCTCTCCCCAATCCTCTGGTGAGCATTCACTTCTTTGAGACAGTCACTGATGCACCCTAAACCCTAATCAGTAATATGTTTGCACAAACCATCATCTTCACTCCAAACCACTCTCAGATCTTTCTTTGCCACTTTTTTGGAGCTTAGTTCCCAATGAAGGTTCGTAATAATTTATGAACTGCTCATTAGTCATCGTTGTTTGGTAATATCTTAGTTATGAGAGGCATGGGTAGTGGTTAGGTCTGTTGCAAATTTTTTTGGGTACCGTTTTCCTATTTTTTAACAGAAGAGGGCAGGTGGGTGCCAGACACCCTCTGATAATTAATTCCGGGGGGGGGGGAGGGGCCATAAATTGCTTTTATTTCGTTTTGGGGATCTGGGACAGCCTGGGCTAGTGCCTTTATTTATTTATTTTTTTTGAAAAAAAAAATTGAAAATTGCAGACGTGTCCGGACGCGGACGCACCCCTGAAGCGTCCACGTCCGCATCCGCCATCCGCTTCCTTAGATATGTATATATGTGTGTGTGTGTGTGCGTGTGTGTGTGTGTGTGGAATTGTTTAGTTGTCCGTTTTTGCAGTAAGTTTTCTACCTGTAATTTTTTTTTTTCTAATTTACGTTCCTATGTACAAGATGCATCCTATTCTGTACGTATAGAACAAGCACCTAAAAATAATCTGAAACAGGTATCTATGAATGGTGCAGACATGAGGGTCCGGGCCAAAGTGCCCGCGTCCGACGCCCGGACCCGGACGCGGGGTCGGACGCGTCCTTTTTTATTTTAAATTTTTTTTTTATGGCTGGACGCGTTCAGCGTCCGGGCCTCGGACGCGTATTTAAAAAAAAAAAAACAAATCCACGCGGGCCTGCGGACAGTCCGCAGAAGTTCCCGAGACAGAGAGAGGGCGGAAGAGGGAGAGAGAGAGAGAGAGCGTGGGAGAGAGAGAGAGAGAGAGAGAGAGAGAGAGAGAGAGAGAGAGAGAGAGAGAGAGAGAGAGAGAGAAAGAAAGGTTTTATTAATGTCCTTGAATACCCTAAGGTACATAGGAGAGAGAGAGATAGATGGTGTTTGTGTGTGTGTGTGAAAATTGTGTGTGTGTGTGACTTTTCTATTGTTGATTTGTGTGCATACAGTTGTGTGTGTGTGGTGATCTGTGAGAGAGAGAGAGAGAGGGAGACAGAGAGTGTGAGGGACGGAGAGAGAGAGGATTTGTGTGTGTGCACTGTGTGTGTGTGTGAGTTTAGGATTTAGGTTTAAGGGTGCTTGGGTTTAGGGTTTAGGGTGGGAGAGAGAGCTTGGATTTCCGTGCTTGTGTATGCGCGTGAGAGAGAGAGAGAGAGAGAGAGAGAGAGAGAGAGAGAGAGAGAGAGAGAGAGAGAGAGAGAGAGAGATGGCTGCTCGTCCCATATGGGATGAGGTGGAGGTGATGCTCGACAAAAAGTGGCGTTGCCCTTTTTGTCGAAAGCAGTTTACAGGGAACGCCTCTCGGGTTCGAGCACATCTGGGGATGTTGCGAGTCCGACCCACGGGGGGGGGGGGGGGGGGGGCGCTACGGGATCGGCATTTGTATGGTCATCCCCGTTGCGGAGAGGGCTCGCATTATGGAGACATTCTGAGACAGCTGCTGAGCCCGACGAGCCGTCCACAGATGCCGTGGACTCTATTTCTACTGGTGCACCCACTGCCACCGCCCCTGCCACTGGTACACCCACCGCCCCCACCGTCGCATCTGCACCCGCCACCGCCGCTGCATCCGCCCCCGCCCCCGCCCCCGCCCCTGCCCCCGCCCCCGCCCCCGCCACCGCCTCCGCCAGTATTCCCCATGGATCCACAGCCCCCACTGCTGCACCTACGCCTCTGCCATCACCGCCAGATTTGCACGGCCAGTCCACTTCCTCCGCTTCCGCACCTGCACCTATGCCACCACCTCCAGATCCGCATCGTCCATCCGCATCCTCCCAACCATCCACATCCCGAGGCCCCAAACAGATGTCCATGCCGGGATCTTTCAGAGAGGGGCAGCACAGAGAGGCCACCAGGACCATAGCACAGATGTTCTATGACCTGAACCTCCCTTTTATCATGGCATCATCCCGCATCTTTGGAGAGGCTATCTCGAAAGTTGCAGTCTGCGGGCCCGGCTACACACCACCCACAGCCGATGCACTACGAGGCCCTTTACTCCAGGACCGGGTTGCATCAGTTAGAGAGAGGCTGGCCGCACTGCACAAGGCTTGGGATAGATACCGCTGTTCCATCATGGCTGATGGGTGGACTGATCGTCGCAGACGTCCACTCATCAACGTGATTGTTTCCAGTTGTTACGGTTCCATCAAACAGTTTTCGCACTTTCTCTACAAGGTCGGTACTCACTCGAGTTGTTGCCAATTAATGCAGGACTATTCTGCTTGCGTGTGCAAGCGGAACTGGTCAGCGTTCAGCCTTGTTCACACGAACAGGCGGAACCGTCTGACGACGGAGCGGGGCAATGACCTGGTGTACTGCAACACCAACACCAGAGGCATCACGAAGAGCATGAGGGCAGGAGGCGCACGCGCCCTACTGCTGCAGGTATATTTCATTGCTCTGTCGTTTTGCTTTCGTATTGGTTTGAGACATTCAGTTTAATGCCCTCACGGTTGCTTCGGCTATTCTCACGAATGATTGACTTGTGCAGGTCAATCCCGACGAGTGCCTGGTTGCAGTAGCCGATCACGAGGGAGAGCCAGAGGTTGATCCAGACGATGCCGCTCGGCGTGCTCTGCGGGGTGAGCCCACATATGATTCAGACGAGATGGTCGACCTAGCAGGTGATTGTCCACGTGCCCCACCCAGTACCCCCGCATCACGCCCCCCTTCAGATGATGGTTGGTCAGAGTTTGCGAGGGAGACAAAGGCTGCTGCCCAGAGACAGATAGCGCAGAGACGACTCAGAGCATCACAGGCAGGCAGTTCCTCTCAAAGACCCCCCCGTGGCAGAGGGAGACCCCTAGGCAGGAGTGTACCACAGAGGGTTCCTTCCGGCAGACCCAGAGGCAGGCCAGCCAAGAGGGGACGCACTGATGATTTTTCTAGTTGTCTCTTGGCAGGCGTTGGCCCAGACTTAGAGGAGTCCCAGATGCCTCCAGACTCCCAGCCATACTTTGTATTTGACACCCCTGCAGATGCATCTGGCACGCAGAGGGATGATTTGTTTAGCAAGGAACTTGTAGATACTGATACACATTTTAGCAGCATCAGATGAGATGTATATATTGTTTTACGGTATATTTGTGTCATGGCTAATTTATCGTGGTTGCTTACAAATGGTTAGCTCTGTGAAGTTTGAATGGCCAGTCAAAAATGGTTTGCTCCGTGCAAGATGAGAGAGAGAGAGAGAGAGAGAGAGAGAGAGAGAGAGAGAGAGAGAGAGAGAGAGAGAGAGACCAGCACATCTGCATCTCATTCAAAACATATGCTTCATGTTCAATCATTTAACATAAAACCCTAAACCCGACACCCCAACAAATGGCACAGTTAACATAACACCCCAAACCCTAACAGATCATCCTAAACCCACAACCCCACAACCATAACCATCAAAACAAGCCACAAGCATAATCATCACAACCACATCCATAAACATCATCAACCCCACCCACGTCCTCATTGTGTCATAGGCATTGCACCACAAATATGTGCAGATTCAACATCAAAGCTGCACTTGTGCGGCATACACTTAAACCTGCATAGCATGTATTAATGGTCCATGAATACAGTCCACTGGTTCGTGGAGCGGGTATGTACCCAAGGGACCGAGCTTGGCCCGATTCGGGCATCGTCCGGTCAAAATGGCCGTTCGACGGGTTAGAAACGCAATTAGGTCAGTCCAAATGGACTAGTTTTGCAGCTATCCGTCCGACGGTCCCGTTTCTCCAAACGGGATCCATTTCACGTGTCGTCCATTTCGGCCAGCGGACAACCTCCATAGGAACCTGTGGGAGCAGACGGGACGAGGACCGGACGGACGGCAGGCCCAGTACGTCCTTCCGTAGTTTAGGGTCAAAACATGCCTTCGGGGACACTTTCCCGGGCTGGGACTTGAAAACATTTGGAATTGACAAAATGGTCCAGGAAAACCGCCAAACAATTCGAGGCCCCAATACAATCTCAAGGGGCCGAGCCTGGCTCGATTCGGGTGTCGTTCCGGTCGAAATGGCCGTTCGACGGGACATAAACGCAATAAGGTCATGTGAAATGGACTAGTTTTGCAGGTCTCTGTCCGACGGCCCCATTGCTTCAAACGGGATCCGTTTCGGGTTTAGGGTTTAGGGTTGTGACAACCTCGCCAGGAACCTGTGGGACGCAGACAGGACGAGGAACGGACGGACGGCCTGTAGTGAATGAAACAGTTTTGCATGAGTAATTAGTAAGCTGTAGAAGTTCATCCGGGGGGGAAAACCGATCACATCATACAAGACACAGTACTGTGTAGAACCGTGAGGACAGAGGTAGCTATACCTCTTGCAGGATGGTCGGTCATGTGGTCCCCTGTAGTGAATGGCATAGTTCTGCTGACCATTCACTCTTCTGGTGTCCATTAACTTCTGGAGTTCAAAATTGTGAACAACAGTTTTTCCACAATTGTTTTCATCAAGCCATGGAATTGAGGACGCACACCACACAAGCCCATCTGAGCGTGCAAAAGTGTGGACCTATCGTATGCTTTGGGCCCAACGGCTAGCAAACAAACGGCGAAAAGGAGGACATCAAATACATTGTTGGGCAAGACTCTTCTGATGATGAAGAGTACATCCCTTCAGCTAGTCAGGAAGAAAGTTCGATATCTTCCATAACTGTCGAGTGCGACAGACGTACTGAAGCTGCTTGGTTACCGACGGGGATCGTGTAAGTGAAAGCCAATTAGAGCAGGTTTTTCAATCTGTACAGAGTTTAGGGTTCAATTATGTTGGCTTTATACTGTTTTATGATTCAGGTTTTGGCTTCACTGCCCGTTTCCTGAACTCGGACACCCAACGAAGCAGTATTTACTAGGCAATGTTCACTACCCTTCCATCTGGACGTTTGGCCAGGAAGCCTTGCAAGAAAGCAATGGTCAACAATGTCTTTCCAGTGCATGCAGACGAAAGGAGTGGTTGCGTCGCCCTTACGTACTCCTGGATTTTACCACGCCATTAATTGCTCCGTTTTCGACTCCATGTCAAACGTTTTTTGGTGAGCTTTCAGAGACAACACCCATTGGTTTTTGATCAGTGGATCAGAAACCACTGGGTGCTGTCTCTGTTTGCTCACCAAAAACGTTTCACGTGGAGTTGATAACAGAGCAATTGGTGATGTGGCAAGATTCGGGAACACGTACTGGCGTCAAAACCACTTCGACCATCTCCATGTACTGGAAGGACATTGTTGACCATTGCTTTCTTACAAAGCGTCGTGGCCAAACATCTAGATGAAAGGGTATTGATCATTGTCTGATCTATGCTGCTTCCTTGGGTGTTTGAGTTCAGGAAATGGCT
The DNA here is from genome assembly GCA_029204225.1 of Diphasiastrum complanatum. Classification (NCBI taxonomy): domain Eukaryota; kingdom Viridiplantae; phylum Streptophyta; class Lycopodiopsida; order Lycopodiales; family Lycopodiaceae; genus Diphasiastrum; species Diphasiastrum complanatum. The sequence goes on from MU832709.1 coordinate 65,995, forward strand.
ATTGAAGCCCATAAAATTTCCTTTCAAACTATGTTCTTGTTGCAAAACATACTTTAACTGGCTTTCACCCACACCGTCTCTGTCATATAACAAGCAACTTCAATACTTATGGCACACTTCAGACTTATGGAAGAGCTGGAACTTTCTCCCTGGCTTGCTGAAGGCCTGCACTCCTCGTCATGATCAGAATCTTGCTCAACAGTATCTTTGGTATCCTCCTTCTGGTCGTTTGTTCCCCAAACCCTAAACCCCAAACCGAACAAAAGGCCAACATTTTAGCGCGTTTTCAGTCGTTTGTGTGGTCCGCGTCCCCGATACCGTAGCGCGATGAAAACAACTGCAACAAAATTGCAGCTAATAGTGGTGAATGGTCGTCAGAACCGTGCCATTCACTACAGGGAGTGAATGGTCACCAGAAGAGTGGATGGTCATCATAATTGTGTCGTTCACTTCCGAGAACCAGAAGACCTACTAGCTGGCCGACGACGAGGGACCCTGTCCCGGACCATGGCTAGTTGTTCTGCGGTGAAGTTAATTCCAATCCGTTGCGTTTCCTCGTCCTCGCCAGCTCGGGCAGGGGGGAGCAGGTCCGAGGACTGTGAGGGCACGTAGCTGCAGCTCCGGTAGTCGCCCCATTATCTCTCGTTGGCTCTCGTGAAATCCTGCTTCTAGCTTCCGTTCGTTGTGTCGGCGGACATCTACCAGGACACGCTCCGACTAGTTGCCCACGTGACGTTGTACCACTCCAAACCCTAAATCTATCTCATCACATAGGCCATGGTACTGTGTAGAACGCATCATCGGTCCGGGAACATAGTCCACAGGTTCGTGATCCCGATACGAACCCAAGGGATCGAGGTCTGGCTCGATTCAGGTATCGTTCGGTCAAAATGGCCCTTCGATTGGAGCAAAGCGCAATTAGGTCAAGCGAAATGGATTGGTTTTGCAACTCTCCGTCCGACGGCCCCGTTTCTCCAAACGAGATCCGTTTTGGGTGCCGTCTGTTTCGGCCAGTGGACAACCTCGATATGAACCTGTGGGAACAAACAGGACGAGGAAACGACCGACGGTCGGGCTGCAACGTCTGTCCGAAGTTCGACGTTAAACAGGGCTTCAGGGACACTTTGTCCGGTTGAATCCTGAAAACTGGGAGATGTTTTGGAGCCCCCGTGCTGGTACGCAAAATTTCGACCATCGTATTGTAGCGTGTTGGAGCAGTGCCATATGTAATTAGTAAGCTGTTGAAGTTCATCCGGGAAGAAACCGATCTCATCAACCAAGTCACAATAGTGTATAGCTTGTCACTCTTCTGGTGAGCCCTAATATCCCCCAGAGACTTCTGCTCCTGAGAGCTTGTCACTCTTCTGGTGAGGGTTCACCTCTCCCCCAATCCTCTGGCGAGGATTCACTTGTAAACCCCAAACCAGTAATATGTTTGCCATACAAACCTTCACTCGAAACCACTCTCAGATCTTTCTTTGCTGCTTTTTTGGAGCTTAGTTCCCAATGAAGGTTCGTAATAATTTATGAACTGCTCACTGGCCATGGTTGTTTTAGTAATACTGAGGTTATGAGAGGCATGGCCCCAGTGGTTAGGTCTGTTGCAAATTTTTTTGCAATTTTTTTTGGTATTGTTTTCCTATTTTTTTAACAGAGAGGGGGCAGGTGGGGTGTCAGACACCCTCTGATAATTAATTCCGGGGGAAAAATAGGGCCATAAACTTGGTTTTATTTTGCTTTTGGGATGGGGGACAGTGCAGCAGGTGCCTGTATTTTTCTTTTTTAAATTTTTTTTTTTTGAAAAAAAACGGACCGTTCCGGAGCGGACGCACCCCCTGGCGCGTTTGCGTCCCGACGCGCAGTCACGCGGTCCGCCATCCGCTTCCTTAGGAATGATTTAGATATCTGCATTTTTTTTTTCTCTCTTGTATGTCCTCATTTGTTCGACTGCTGATTTGGAGTCGAACCTCTTAACTTAAAAGTAGAGGAAACGAAGTTCTTCATTACCAGTTATTGGAGGACATAGACCTGCCATCTTTTGTTATGTAAAGATTTTCATATATTCTCTCTCTCTCTCTCTCTCCTCTCTCTCACACACACACACACACACACACACACACACATATGTGAGCTTGCTGTGGTGCTTTGGCAGGCAGATTGTTGAATGTGGAAATAGACGATATAGAACTGGTGCCTCAACT